>JAODAL010007961.1:0-121397 GCA_025379985.1 Phyllomedusa bahiana | reverse complement strand
GGGCTGAAAAAAATTGGGGTTTGGGGGTCTCTTCTTTATGTCCGGTCACTGCTGGATGTGCCAAATTTGTTAGTGATTAGTAAGAAGCGTTTATCCATGTAAAGCCGGTGATCACTACTGATGGGGTGTGACATGGATGTTCAGGGGCTCAGTGGGTAAGTGTGTTGTATGTTACTGCTGTGTGCTTGGAGCTGCCTTCTTTATGTCCAGTCACTGCTGCTGAAGGCTTTGGATGTGGAGACATAGTAAGTGACTGGTACGCATTGTTTATCCATGTAAAGCCGGCAGTTGTTACTGATGGGGTATGACATGGATGATGGATATGTGGGGCTCAGTGTGTAAGTGTGTTGTATGTTACTGCTGTGTGCTTGGAGCTGCCTTATAGGGCTCTCTTCATTATGTCCAGTCACTGCTGCTTAAGGCTCTGTATTGGGACCGGTAAGAAGTGATTAACCATGTAAAGCCGGCGATCGTTGCTGATGGGTGTGAAATGGATGATGAATGTGCGAAGGTCGGGATACTTATCATGGTGTAGCTGGGTGGGCTGGCAGGACATGTGCCCAGGGGGTGTTGAGAGCCTCTGTGTAGTGAGCTATGACTTCCAGCCCTCCATAGTCTGCTCAGTAGTTTACACGGCTGATTTGGGTGCTGAACTTTCAGCGTTCAGATCCGCATCAAAACCTTATCTGAAAAGCGTCTCAATGCAGAACTTTTCTGACGAGGATTTGATCAGTTTTTTCCTTTGTGGTTTCTGACGAGGTTTTGCAGCGCTGTTTTGTTACTGAAGCCCCCATACAAATTAATGGCAGGGTGCCAAACCTGTGAGTTTTGAAGCTTTCCATTGATTCTTATGGGGATTTTCAACGCTAAAAAACGCTTCAAGAATTGACATCATACTTTTTCAGCGCCCAAAACAGCGTCCAAGGAAGCTCGGAAAAAACACATTTGGGCAGATTTATCAAGGCAGTTGCACCAGAATTCTGGCTCAATTTGCACCAAAACTAATGACTTACAAGCTTTACTTCACATTTACTATGTGTTTTTAGACAGTTTCAGGCGCTTCTGCGCCTCGTCCGACAAAGGGGAGTGGTTTCACTGGGAATGGGCGGGGCGTAATGCACACAAAAAGCGACATAATTTTGTCACAGTTTCTGGCATAAAAGCAAGCCAACTTATAGGTGGTACAAACTTAGACTAGACCAGGGGTGTCAAACTGCGGCCCTCCAGCTGATGGGGAAACTACAACTCCCATCATGCATTTATATAACATAGAACAGTGGGCATGATGGGAGTTGTAGTTTCCCAACAGCTGGAGGGCCGCAGTTTGACACCTGTGGACTAGACAGTTCTAACCTGCGCCAGATTTATCAACACTATGATGAATGTTGCGCATTGTAAGACTGTCTAGTCTAACTTTAGGTTAGTTTGACACTATTGATAAATCTGCCCCTTTGTGTGTGAACTACAACGCTGTTTTACATAGGAATCAATGAACTGGGGAATTTTTTAGGCGTTTTGGACGTTTCCAAAACAGCTTCCAAATCAGTTGTGTGAACACAGGACTATCATAGATGAGACTGGTATCACAATATCCTGTGATGGTAGGCACAGCTGGTACATAGTGCTGTATCCCTCGAGGAGAGGAATTTGTTATGAACATGTCATCAGGACACGGTTCTCTTTTGTTCATTTTGTAATTGAATTATGTTTGGATATTGTTCACAACGAACCTCTTCTGCATCAGCTGTATCAAAGTACACTACACCAATGAGAGTGTGTGCAGCAGGACACATATAGTCACACCTTCCAGGTTATGGCTGTGCAGCGGCTATGACTCGGTATAGGTCTGAAAGCCACTGGCAGAGGGTGGGTTTAGTCTGTCTTTTTTGTTTTCTAAAAACGACTGTAAAGAGCTCCCATAGACTCTATTGTAAAAACCTCCTGCTGACTCCACTGAGCTTCTTTCTGCTGTTTTTTTTACTGGTCGTCTTTTGCAACATGTTCTAAAAAACGCCAGAGCAGGGCAGAAAATTTACTACAGGAGTCTATGGAAAGCAGCGAATGTTTTTTTTTGGCGTGTTTTCAATGAAAACCCACCCAGGATATTAAATTCCCACCTATAGTGGGTGCTAATAAAGTTTATACATTTTTTTTTTTTTTTTCAATTCTGCAGACAAGTGTCTGATATGTCCTCGTTCCTACTGTTCGCAATAAAGTGATCATGCTTTTGTCGCTAAGGTTTTTTTGCACTAATAAAGTTCTCGCTTGTGACACTAAAAATACTTTTTTTTATGATTTTGGCGCTAAAATCCTTTTCTTTACAGATTTTGGCACTAACAAAGTTATCTCGTTTCTGATGCAAAATAATAATTTTTTTACGGATTTTGGCACTAATAAAGTTATCTTGCTTTTGTCTCTAAAAATATGTTTTTTTACGTTTCTTGGCGCTGAAATACGTTTTTTACGGATTTTGACACTAAAATACTTTTTTCATGGATTTTGGGTTTAATAAAGTTATCTCGTTTTGGTCGCTAAAAATACGTTTTTTAAGGATTTAGGCGCTAAGATATGTCTTTTACAGATTTTGTCGCTATTAAAGTTATGTTGCTTTTGTCACTAAAAAGGTTTTTTACGGATTTTGACACTAAAATACGTTTTATTTACGGATGTTGCTTCTCTTAGGCCTCGTTCACACGTTGGATTTGGCTGCGGTTATGGCCGCGGGTTCCGACGCGGTTACCGCGGCCAAATCGTGTCTAGTTTATTAACATGGTTTCCTATGGGAAACCGCATTAATATTCACACTCCGCGGGTTTGGCCGCGGCTCCCCCCGCCGTGTGAAGAACTCTCCTGTCAATTCCTGACAGGGAGTTCTCTGCGCGGCGGCCGCACGGTGCAGCTGCAGGCGTCGCCGCGGCTGGGACGCGGCTCGCGCCGCGGTTAGCCCCCTGCTATTAATTTGCATGTGGGCAAACCCTCAGCGCAAGCCACGCCCCAAACCACGTCCCTCCCACGCCGAGACCACGCCCACCACCCGCGCCGCAAACCCGCGTCGGGAGACGCGAGTGCGCGGCTCGACGAGGTTTTGTCCGTGGGAACCGCGGCCAAAACCGTCGTGTGAACGAGGCCTTAAAGTTATCTCGCTTTTGTTGCTTAAAATACGTTTTAATGGATTTTGAAACTAAAATACGTGTTTTTTTAAAACCGATTTTGGTGCTAAAATCCTTTTCTTTACAGATTTTGGCGCTAATAAAGTGATCTCATTTCTGATGCTAAAAATACGGGTTTTTTTTTACGGATTTTGCCGCTCAAATGCTTTTTTTCGAATTTTGTCCCAATTGAAGTTATCTCGTTTTTGTCTCTAAAAATACATTTTTAATGTTTCTACGTATTTTGCCGCTAAAATAAGTTGTTTTTTTTACGGATTTTGACGCCAATACATTTATCTTGCTTTTACGGATTTTGCTGCTAATGAACTTACAGATTTACAGATTTTGGAGATAAATTTATTAGCGCCAAAATCCGAAAAATTCCAGATTTTTAGCAGCAAAAGTGAAATAACATTAGTAGCTCCAAAATCCGTAAAAATATGGATTTTAACGGCAAAATATGTAAAAATTCAAAAAAAAATTATTTTGCCGACAAAATCCGTAAAAAAAACAATTTTTAGCGACAAAAGCGAGATAACTTTAATAGCACCAAAATCCGTGAAGTATTTAAGCGACAAAATCCATAAAAAACGTATTTTTAGTGGCAAGAGAGAGAGAGAACTTTATTAGCGGCAAAATTTGTTTAAAAAAAAAACTTATTTTAGCGACAAAATTCATAAAAAAAAAACTTTAGTGACAAAAGCAAGATAACTTTATTAGCAGCAAAATTCGTAAAAAATTTATTCTAGCGCCAAAATCCGTAAAAAAACAAACTTATTTTAGCACCAAAATCCATTAAATGTATTTTTAGCGATCAAAATCAAGATAACTTTATTAGCGGCAAAAAGTATTGTAGCGTCAAAATCCTTAAGAAAACAGATTTTCAGTGGCAAAAACTAGATAACTTTGAGTGCCAAAATCCATAAAAATATGGATTTTAGCACCAAACTCCGTAAAAAACGTGCTTTTAGCGACAAAAGCGAGAATTTTATTAGCGCCAAAATCCGTCAAACTACAAGATTACATATAAATGCAATAATGTGCTTTACACACCCTTTTGTAGGGTGGAGTTACATCCAATGACAATTTATGTATACATTAAAAACCAGACTTGAAGACAAGCAAAAAGCATGCGTAAAAAACGCGCCAAAAGACGCAAACTGCGGCAAAAAAAGGCCATTTTTCAGGTGTTTTTGACAAGCAGTGGACAGAAAAGTCAGTTTTAAGAACGTTTTTAGTATTTGGTTTTCAGGTCGTTTTTTTTGTGCACTGCAGTGTAGATAGAGCCTTATTGTGTGGATCGACAAAAAAAACAAAAACGTGGGATTTCCTGCCCGCCCCGTACATTGAGGCTATCGAAATCCAAAGGAAGATAGAACATGTCATGCTGGACGGCCGGCGGTTTAGAAATTCTCAATAGAAAACCTATGCTGTAAATAACAGTAAATAATTACACAAAAGAAACTCCTTAAAAAATACAAATAGAGAAATAGACGCATAAATAGAACTCCCCCATGACAATGATCATCTGGTCTCATGCGAACACTAGAGGGTAACAAGAAACAAGATGGATTTCCATATAGAGCCAAATCTCCAACACTAGGAGAAAAAAAGTACATAATCTCTGACACAACAAAAAAGTCCCTGAAAAGAAATGTCCCTCTGCTAAGGAACTTTTTTGTAGGCTCAAAGATTACGTACTTCTTTTCTCCTAGTATATGTTGGAGATTTGGATCCGGATGGGAATGTCGTCGCTGACACAATCACATACCACTGCATGATGTCACCATTTGGACGGTCCTGTCCGGAAGCCAGAAGGCCAGAGGTGGTTGAGGACAGCGGGGCACAGGAACAAAGGTGAGGGGAGAGGTGAGTACAAGTTTATTTTAAATGGGCCTTATATAATTAGAAGAAAAATGAAAGGACAAGCACTTCAAGGATAGCAATACATAGGGCAAATACCGTGTGGCTGTTAGTCCCACCTTCAATGAGTCTACCAGCGGCTATGTGAGATGTCGGCAAACTTGTGAGGCTATTGGTGGACAAAATGGAGGCAAGACTATTGGCCGCACCATGTATTCCTACCTTAGAGGTCTCCATTAGAAATACATTTGTGGCTTAAAGAATCTCCAAGGATAAGGCCACACATTGCAGCCGAAACCACACCCCCTGCCGCCACTAGTGGCAAAACAAGATAAACTTGTGTGGCTATTGGAAGCTACAGGGATGCGTGGGTCCCTATGATGACACCGCATCATTTGTCCCCACGCTTAGAAAACATAAGCATGTGTCCTACATGTGAACCATAGTAAAAAGTAATGTTTGCAGCGTGTATGGTGCTAGTTGGAAAGAGATCAGAAATGGGGGCGATTCCATTTTATCTCTTAGTGGTGCTCCGTTTTTCATCATAGGACACTCGCTCTGATAACAAAGTAGGTGTCCAGATACTTGATCTTATGAGATAGGTTTATACTTTTCTTATGGATAACATTGGAAAGTGTATGGAATTTGTTCCAGTTCAGATCTGCATGCTCTTCAGTAAAGAAGATAACCGAACGTATGGTTTACTGCATAGAACATAACAGACAAGTTATTCTGACCAACATAAACCAAAAATAGATGATGGATGACCTGTTAAAGGAGCTGCCTCTGCTCCCTATGAAGCTGTTTTTCTTCACATCAGGATCTGGCTGTTTTCTCCCTCTTCTATTTATAGATCCCACTGCAATTTCTCTCTTCATTCATCCCGGCTATAAATTCTACGCTTTCCTCCCTCTGCGCATCTCCATCTATATTCTTCTTGCGTTCTCTGCTCCATCTATTTACTGCATCCTCTCTGTTCACTTTTTGTTAGCATATACAGGCAGTCCCTGGGTTATGACTGGGATAGGGACTGTAGTTTGTTCTTAAGTTGAATTTGTATGTCAGGATGGGTACATTTATTAAATGTGACTTTAGTAATTTAGTTTTGGATTGTGCAGAGAAGAGTTAACAGCCCTTTTACATTTGTTTTGCTGTCTGTCCTTGTTTAGAAGATTTCACTTTCTGTCTCTCATGTGCTGCTGTGGCATGCTGGCACTTGTAGTTCCACAGCTATTCTTTGCTGTGGAACATTGAACTACAAGTGACAGCATGTCACAACAGCATATGTTAAACATATGTACTAATTGTATGAGTGCCGATTAGTACATGAGTGGTGTGGCATGCTGGAACGTGTAGTTCCAAAGGCAAGCATACCACATATACTAATTGTATGGGGGCTGGTACAGTACTGTATTTTATGTTGGAGACGGCCGGGGGAGAAATGGAACCGGGAGCAGTAAGGACACACCTGAGTGCTGGGGCCGACAGTAGAAGACAAGAGTTGCGTGAGGGAGAGCTGCTGTGCTGGCCTGAAGATGGAGGTTCCCAGCGCAAGGCGGGTGAGCGGGAGAAAGGTAAAAAAGAGCGTCTGTATCCACCGGAAGACACAAAGGACAGAGGGAGGCTTGCGACGTTCCAGTGTTATTATGGGACGTGACTCAGTGTGGCTAAGCCATGCCCCATAAGTCTCTGTTTGTAACTAGAAGACATGTAAGTTGGGGACTGCCTGAAGTTTTTTTCTTTTGTTCTTTGGAAAACAAGGCCCTTTTGGCCCCTTTTAAAAATCTTTTAATGAAATGGGCATTCCCATCCCAGGTGTTTATGGCATATGCACGGGGAATGGGGTAAAAATTTTTGGGTGCTGTAAAATACAGGAAACAACCTGCACCTTTTCCCCCCTCCTTTTCCCCCCTCTTTTTAAGCAGAAAATTGGAGAGGTGGTGGCTCATGTGTGATCTCCCAAAATTTTTTGGGTTTTTCCAGGTGACCCGAGAAACACTTACCCAGGGGGGGGGACCCGCAAAAAGGGGAAATAAACCCACTTTTGGGCTATACAAAAAAGTTAAGAAAAACCCTTTTAAAAAGGTTAGAAAAAAATTTTGTGCACTCCAATGTAAAGGCCTAATTCTAGACCAGTGAAAACCACTGGGTGAAATAGGGTGTGTGATTTTATGGGGCTAAAATTTTTAAACCCCCAAACCAAGTTTCCAGGGTACCCCATGAAAAATAACACCTCTTTATAAACATAAAGGTCAAATGGGGTTTATTGAAAAGGGTATACAGGGGGTTCCAAAAAGGCAAACCCCTTTCCATGTAACCAGTGTTCAGAAGCAAGAACAAACTAATTTTTGTGAAAGGTTGGGGGGGAGTTCAAGTTCACAAATTTCTACTTTAAAATTTGGGTTTCCCCTTAAGAAAAATCTAACGGGTTTTTCCGTAGACTTGGGGGGCCAAAAACTGCAGATGTTTTTAAAATTTAAACATAAAAACTGTCACCGGCCGTGATGCAAAAAACCATAAAATGCAATACCTTTTAAGGGTTAAATTTTTTAAGTGTGACTTCAAATTTACCAGATTTGTAAATTAGGGTTTAAAGGGAAACCTCAAAAACCAAATCTCTCCCCTGCCCTTTTTTCTTTGTCAATTACGGTAGGGTTTTCCCCCGTGAAGCACCACCCCCTCCCCAATTTGTTTCCAAAAAACTTTTTTGGACCCCCCACACCCAAACAACTTCCCCATTGTATTTTTTTAACCCCCTGCCTGCTTTTTAAAAAAAATGTAATGGTATGTTTCTCCCTGTGAAGCACCACTCCCATCCTCCATTGCGGGCCCGAATCTTTTAGGGACCCCCCCACCAAAAAGTTTTCCCCAAATTTTTTTTTTAAACCCCCTGTTTCTGTTTTTTAAAAATGAAAAGGGAAATAAAAATTTGTTAATAATTTGTTTGCTTTTCCCCTTTTTTAACAAGAGGGCCTCTATGCCTTTTTCCTCATTGCAAATTTCCTTCTGCCAAAAAAAACCCCCCCCCCCCTCCCACTTCTTGTTTCACCCGGATACTGATTTAAATAATGATTTATATAAGACACATGTTAGGTCAGCGTCTGCCCTGTCAGGGAGGGGGCCCAATATAAATAGAGAAATTACCCAAATTAAGTGCTATTTCCAAAATGTGACTCAAATTTATAAAAAATTGAAGCCGGGAAATGAACCGGGAAATCCCCTTAAGGAAAAAATTTTGTAAGTCTTTCTTTTTTGTCAAAACCACCCCAAAAATGCACTTCTTGCCACTATCACCCTACCCCCTTAATTCCTAAAATTTCCTTGTCTTATCCTCCCCACCCACACTTGGCAATGACTTCCATATCAACCCCCCCCCCTTTTCCACCCCTCACCCGGGAACCCCCGGTTCCCCCACCCTTTCACAGCTTTAAAAAAAATTCCCTCCGCAAAACCTAAAAACCCCCCCTTTTTGCTCAAATCCCACACACCCTTCTCACACCCTCCCCCCTTTTTCCTTGGGGCGGGGGACATACCCCCCAATCCGGGGCCCCCCTAAACCAATCCCCACCTTATTTTCACCTCCCCTTTAAACGGGCCCAAAAAAGCCCCCAACTTCCCAAAAACCCCTTAAAATTTAAAGCCCTTTCCCCCTCACCCCCCGCTATACCTCCCCCAGGGCTGGACTCTTGGAATCAGGGTTCTTTTAGGCAAAAGCTTCTTTTTATCCTTTCCTCTTCATCTCCCCCCCCCTAACCTTCCTTGGAAACTAAAACTTGGCGGACACCCCTGACAAAACCCCTCCCGCTGAAACTCTTTTTAAACGGGGGGCTTCAGTTTCCCCAAAACCCCCCCCGGCTTGGAAGTAAACGGGGCGGCGGGGTTTTCTTCTGTCAGATCCCTTTCCTCTTTTGCCCCCAATTCCACCCATCCCTTTTTCCCCCACCCCCCCTCCTTCCCCTTTTCACCCCCCGCCCCGAAACAAAATCCCCCCTCCAACCCCAATTTGGCTTTTGTTTATCGTCCCCCACCCCCGCCCCCCACCCCTTCCTCGACCACTTTGCTTCCGGGCTCCTTAAATTTTCTCTTCCATGAAAACCCCCCACAAAATTTCTTTGGGAAATTTAACACCCAAATCGCCCCCCCCGGCTCCACTACTAAAAAAACCCCCTGTCACTTTCCCCCCTTTCCTTGGGGGGGCCTTTCACCCAGTGGACCTCTGGACCACTCATAAAGTTGGAAACACACGGACCTTCATCTTCAAAACCCTCCGCCTCTGTCCTCTATCTAACCCCTCCAATCTTTTTTACCCATTTTTGGCCAACAATCGCTCACCTTCCCCAAACCAATTCCATTTTGCCCCTGCCCCCCCCCCCCAAAAATTCAACTGCCCCCGGGTAAAAAAACCTACAACCCCTTAAACCCCCCGGGCATTCTCTTTTGAACCCTCTTTTCCCCCTTCTACCATTTTCTTTCACTGACCCCCCTAGCCCCCAACCTTTTTTAAAACCAAAAACAATCATTTCCATTTGAAGGGCCCGCCAACCCCCCAACACAACAGAAAAAACGCAAAATCAAACAAAAACCCGGGCCATACGGGGACTCCACCAAACAGCTGAGGGGGGCCCTTCCCAAAATTTTGCGGGAACCCCGCGGGAAGAAAAACCCCCCCCCCACCCCCCCTGCTTCCCCCAAAAAACAAAAAAAATCATGAATCCCTTTTAAAAAAATCGCACTCTCTTCCCCAAAACAACTACTTCACCACCCTCATATCCTCCCTGTCTCAAAACCCCCAGAAAAACCCTGTTAAAAACCTTTCCCAACGCTTTTTCCCCCTTTGTCCACCAGCACCCCCTCCCCCCCCTTCCTCTCAGCAGACGACTTTGCCCCCTCACTTCAAAACCCTAAGATCAATCTCATCAGACAAAGCTTCCCCCGCAGTCCCCCCATTTTCCCTTCTTTTTACCCTCCCGGGGCCCCCCACTTTCCCACCCTACACCGGGCTACCAAAAAAAACCCCCCCCCCCCTTGTTTTCAAAACTTTCACCATGCAAGCTCCCCAAACTCAAACGGCCCAAAACCCAAAACCTAAATTCCCCCGTACTCTTAAAACCCACTGCCATCCCAAACCTCTTTCCCAGACCTAAAGGGGGCTTCTTTCACCCCCTCCCTAAACCCATCCTTAAAAACCTTTCCCTTTTAAACCTCTGGCATCCCCCCTTCCCCCTTTAAAAAAAAGCGACCATCACACCCATCCTTAAAAAAAAAAACCTTTCCTCTTGACCCCCCCTTTCACGGCCCAACAAAATTCCCCCCATCCCCCCACCCCTTCCCATTCCCCAAAAAACCTCCTCGAACAACCCCCGTCATTTTAACTTTCCTCCATTATCCCCCAAACTCCCCCTCCCTTTAAACCCACTGCAACCCTGGTTTCCCGACCCCCCCCAAACCTCAAAAACCCCCCCAAACCCAAAGTCACCAAGGGGACCTAGAAAACTCCCCAAAATCCCCTTCGCCCACTATTCTGGCTTCTCCCCCCTAGCCTTTCCTTCGCCTTTCTGGGGGCCCACGAATCCCCTCTTACAAATCCTTTTCCTCCCCCCCGTCCCCGGACTTTGGCCCTTTCCTGGATTTCCCCCACCTCATGATGGGGAACTTTTAAAGCGTTCTCACTCCCCAACCACCCCCCCCCCTCCTTCCTCCCCCCTCTCTTTTGGGTTTAACCCCGGGGGTCTTTTTCCGGGAAAACTCTTTTTCTATCTAAAAAATTTTGGGTCTGGGGCCCAAACAAATAGCATCGATGGTTTTTCAAACCATCTGAAATGCTGATGAAAAACCCAACTCTACATCGGGGGCCCAATTCCCCCTTTTCCTTATTTCCCCGGGAAATTTCCTAAAAAGTCTTTGTCCAAATCCCCCAAATTCTCCTCACGTCTCCTAAAAGCTAAACGTGGAAAAAAAACAAAATTTCCATTTTTTCCACCGGGCCCCCCCCCCATCCCTCCCCCCTGATCTCCTCAATCACAGTCAATGGCTAAAACTCTTCCCAAATTACAAGTCCGTCCCTTTTGGGAAAAACCCTTGACCCCAAATTTTTCCTTTTCAAAACCGCACTTTCCCAAACCCCCCACCCCCTCCTTTTGCCCCCCCTAAAACCTAAAAATATCCCCGAAATTCCGTTAAAATTCCTTTAACTTCAAAAGGGCAAAAAATGACTTTCCATGCCCCCTCTAAACTCCCCCAAAGACTTTTGAAAATTCCTTCCTGGGGCCTCCCCAGCAACCCCTTTTCGCCCCCCCTCCCCCCAACCCATCCTTAACTGGGCTGCCCCGTCTAATTCACCTCTCTCCTCGAAAACCCTCGCCACTCCCCCCCCCTGCCAACCCCTTCACTGGTTTCCCCCATTGCCCAGCGAATCCAGTTCAAGTTACTAAACCATGACCTACAAGGCTCTCCATGACCCTCCCCTTCCATACATCTCTGTCTAATCTCCAGATATCTCCCGTCACGCAACCTCCGCTCCTCACAGGCCCTTTTTCTCTGCTCTCCCCTTATCAGCCCCTCCCACAACCGTCTCCAAGACTTCTCCCGTGCTTCACCCACACTCTGGAACTCACTGCCCAACACATCAGACTCTCCCCCACTCTCACCAGCCTAAAAAGCAAACCTGAAAAACCTCTCTTTCAGGATTGCCTACAACCAACAATAACCCTGCTGTCACTACACTATCCACACCATGTCTGCCCCTCACCTTCTGTCTCTTCCACCTTCCTTTTAGATTTGTAAGCCCTCACGGGCAGGGACCTCTCTCCTTCTGTACCAGTTGTTAGTTAGTAACTTGTCCCTTGTACTTGTTTGACCTATGTTATGTATAAAACCTGAATGTACAGCGCTCTGGAATCAAGGGCGCTCAAAAAATAATAATAATAATAATAATAAAAATAATACTCGTCAATTAAAAATTTAATAGTATCAATAACAAATTATTCTACTGCAAAACTTTGAATATCCTATAACTCCTTAACGACCGCGCACCGTCTTTTGGCGTCAGCCAGTGTGGGTCGGAGTTTGCGGCACCGCAATTGCGCTGGGATCGGGGCTGTACTACACAGCCCTGATCCCAAAGCATCTCCTGCAAGCACCGGGGAGCGGAGGAAACATCCGCAACCCGATGCTTTAACCCTTTGATTACGGTGGTGCGTTAATCGCAGCGCAATCAAAGGGTTTCCCTGCTCTGTCGGGTGATCGGAACACCTGGTGACCCGACAGAGACCGGGGGACGGCTGCACAGTCAGCCCTGGGGAACTAGAGTGGCTCCAGAGCTGTCTGTGTATGAAGCCAGTGACCAGGACACACTGTGTGCTGTCCAGGTGACTGCCTGTGTCAAAGTGACACAGATTATAATGTATTCTCATAAATGAATATGCTAATACATTACTAAGTGTAAAAAAAATTTAAAACAGTTCTGCTTTCATGGGAGTAAAAAAAAACAGAAAGTGTTATAAAAAAATAATAAAATAAAAATAATATTAGTAAAAAAATTAATTGTGTATACATAACACACACACAAAAAAACCTACACATATTAGGTATCTACATGACCATAATAACCTGTAGAATTCAATTCATCTAACAAGTTATTAAGTGTGAAATGTGAATGGTAAAAAAAAAATTAAAAAAACAATTTAAAAAAAAAAAAAATACTGCAATTATTTATAAGTGAGCTTAAACATTTCCCCCATAAAGTACAACTTGTCTCGAATAAAACGAGGCCTCATCCAACTGCGTCATTGAAAAAATAAAGTTACAACTGTTGAAACGCAAGGAGGCAAAATCTGAAAAAATTTTCTGGTCATTAACTACTTTTCAGGCGTTCGGCTTAAGGGGTTAATGTATACAGTGATCAGCCATAACCTTAATACCAGTGACGTGAAGTAAACCTTCATTTCATTATAATAGCACCTGTCATGGGGTGAGATATATTAAGCAGTAAACAGTCAGTTCTGGAAATTGATGCATTGGGAGCAGGAAACATGGGCAAGTGAAAGGAACTGAATGACTTCTCCAAAATGTCAGGTCTGTTTCTGGTATGCAGTAGTCAGTACCTACCAGAAGTGGTCCAAGGAAGGACAGATAGTGACAGGATAACGGGCATCCATGGCTCCATTAATTCATATGGAGAAAAGGCTAACCGGTCTGGTCCCACAGAAAATTTACTGTAGCCCAATTTGTTTTATAGTTGTATGGTCGCAGGTCAGTCACAGTGCCCATTCTAAGTTCTGCCCACTGTCAAAAGTGCCAACAAGGGGCACATGAGCATCAGAACTGGACCATATAGAAGTGGTATTGACGTTCCGTCGTATAATCAAGATCTAAAGAAATTACAGGATTACATCTCACAATTGGCGGAATCCATTATGGAAACTAAAAAAAAATGAAATTTAAACGTGACACAGATGATTACACACAAAACCAAGTCTACGAATTGGGCTGACGTACCTCCAATTGGAGCAGACCTAGATCCATCTTAAGGAGTCCCTATAAAAATAGAAAATGGAGGAATAAAAAGGAAGTTAGTTTTGATTCTATCAACTCTGATATGTCGGATACCAATACAGACACCTCAATGGATGCTTCACATGATGCGACAGCTAATAACAGTGCCAATACAGGTCAATCTTATTATAAGAAGTCAAAAAACCCCAAATTCAACAAAGGAAGGACTCATCCAAAAAACGACAGCACTGAGGAGGAAGAAAACACCCAAAGAGGGAAAAACCCAAGAATGTTGACACGTCTAATGGAACACAAATAGGACCTTCTAATAATATAGATGTCCTTAATTTATCCTCTGTATCGCTGTCAAAAGATCACATTGATGTCCTGTCATTAGGTTTAAACTATGCGTTAGAATGTAACTTTAACCTTTTTTCTGTCACAAAAGACATTAACAAATTTGTAAGATTATTAACATTAAAGATACATTTTTGGTATGACAATGATACAGAGGTAGAAGAGTGAAGAAATCAAGCAAAAACCTTTTTCGGCTAAACGGGAGTATATTTGATGGTGACTTTCGTGAGTACTAGCTCCCTTCTTCAGACAGGGTGTTATACAAGAACTAAAAATTTAAACAGACTTTTAAAACACAAAAGGGACATGGCCCTTAAAAGGATCTTAGAATTCTTAAAAATAACAAAATGCAATATAAGTCGACAACGGGGTGCAAGACCTGCATCACATCCACACCGGGGGACAGTGTACTTGTCCCCCGTCTCAGAAGGGACACAAAATTAGGGGGGCATTTTCCTGCAGGTCTAGCAATGTGGTGTATCTGATTATGTTTGCGCAATGCCCGACCACAAAGGGCCCTTTTTGTGGGGGAAACAGGCAGAGACTCAGCCTGCGCATGAAAATCACACAGATTCACTATTAACCCCCCTTTAAAGGGCCAGGGGGTTTTTTTTGGTGACACGTTCGTTTTTCCCTCCTCGCCTTCTGAAAGCCATAACTTTTTTATTTTTCTCCCCCTACATAGACACATGAGGGCTTTTTTTTTTGCGGACAAGATGTACTTTCTAATGGTGTTATTCACTGTTCTATAGAATATACAGGGAAACCGCAAAAAAATTCCAAGTGGGACAAATTTTTTGAAAAAAATTTATTTTCTCCATGTTTTCGGGGGTTTTGCTTTTACGGCGTTTAATCTTCGGGAAATATAATGTTGTTATCTGATTCTACAGGTTGTTACGCATCGGCAATACCAAACATGTAGGGTTTCCGTTTTTTGTTTTGGTACCGTAAAAAATTTTCCCAAACATTTTCTATTTTTGAAATTTGCGCCACGGCGCCATTTTGTGTCACCAATAACTTTTTTTGTACTAACACCTACGGACATCAGTGCGGGGGCATTTTTTGCGGGCTGAAGTGTACTTTTTATCGCTTGCAGTTTGGAATGCATGCGACTTTTTTTTATCATTTTTATTCCATTTTTTGAGTGACGTAAAATGACAGAAAACGCAATTTTGGCGTTTGGGTTTTTTTTTCTTCTACGGTGTTCACGTACGGATAAATGATGTTATATTTTTATAGATCAGACTTTTTCGGACGCGGGATACCAAATATGTGTAAAATTTTTAATTTTTTTTAATGATTTTATTTTTTAAATGGGGAAAGGGGGGTGATTTGAACTTTTAATACTTTTTTGGGGGGACTTAAAAACTTTTTTTTTTTTTTTTAAATGTAACATTTAGTCCACCAATGGTACTTGACCACTAGGTGGCGCGATTGTTAATACAACCAAATGAATTGCATAGGCATTGCATTAGGTATACAAAGATGGCGGTTTCCCCACTTCCTGTCTGCGGACGGAAGTGGGGCAAACCGGCCAGGGTAAGTGACGGGAGCCTTCACAAGGCTCCCCACCACGGCGCCGATGACCGTACCGATCGGTGCGTTGGCCTGATCGGCGTTTTTTTCAGACGCCGCGGGCCCTCTTTGCCGCGGTGTTGATGGGTTAAACAGGCGCCAGCGGGCGGAGCCCCCCGCCGGTGCTGTTTTCTGCCGGGGGTTTTGCGGTGATTTTGCCGCTAACACTCGGCAGCTGTGCGGGGGGGTGCGGCGCGACTCCCCTGCAAAGCCCTTAGCGGCCCTGGGACGTACCATACGCCCAAGGTCGTTAAGGGGTTATTTCAGCAGAACTGATCTTCCAGTGGCACAACACTTCTCCCGAGAGACCATTCTATTTAGATTTGAAGATTGTGGTTTTAATGGGGCACTTTAAGACGCAGAGGGAGAGAAAGGAATGGGAATTTAAATTAATGCAAAAATTTCAGACTCTGCAAAATTGGCTAAATATTCATGCCAGCTTTATGTCAAACTATGTGTGAACTGTGGGAGCCACAAATTACACCTGATGGCTACGAGATAAGACGCAGAATTACTGACCCCTCCGTCATGCCGCACAAGTTTCCAGATAGTTGATTTCTTGACCTGTTGTAAATGACTTGTCGGCTTATATTGCATTTTGTTATTTTGAAGAATTCTAAGATCCTTAGAAGGTCCATGTCTTTTGTGTATAAAAAGTCTGTAAATTTTCAGTTCTTGTATAACACCATGCCTGAAGAAGGGAGCTAGTACTCTCGAAAGCTCACCATCAAATATACTTAGTTAGCCTGAAAAAGGTATCGCCTGATTTCTTCACTCTTCTACTACTTTCTATGGCTAACACTGTACAACATTATACAACTAGCAATGATACAGAGGAGGCTACTAGGACAGATATTTTTGTGAGCACTAACCATAATGAGTTCTGTGGCCTGTCTTTTCGAGAGCAGGTGGCATTATCGTCTTTGAGGGATTTAGAACTAGAAAGCAGTTCACATAGTGCTATGTTGTCACAAGCCAAAAATTTCTTGACATCCAACTCCGACTTCTATCCTATTAAATCCCGTACAATTACTATGGATAAATTCCAGTCTTTAGTTGAAAAAGAACTTAGGACTTTACAAAACAGTAACATTGAGAAAGGTTCTATGTTTAATCTTAAAGTCTCTAAAAAAATGCCCTTAAACAAATTAGAATCTATGAAATCAATCGAAATAAAAATGGCCGACAAGGGAGGCACAATTGTAGTGTTAAACAAGGAGGATTATTGTAGCTATGTCAATGCATTATTGATGGATAGTTCAACTTATGGCGAACTAAAAAGTGATCCCACAAAAGAATATAATATCGCTTTACACAGACTAGTAGAGGAAGGTGTAAATTTAGGGACTATAACTTGCAAACAAGCTGATTATATTAAATGTGATACTCCTAAAATTCCTGTACTCTATGGATTGCCTAAAGTCCACAAAGATCCTGTTCATCCTCCCATGAGGCCCATTGTTTCTGGGATAGGCTCCTTCTCGGAAAAACTCTGTGATTGGGTGGACTCACTTCTTCAACCTTTGGTCTGTCGTGTACCGGGTTATCTACAAGACAGTAGTGATGTACTTAGATCATTTCAGTACAAAGTCTGGCAGGATAATTTTCAATGGATTACGCTAGATGTGGAGTCCCTCTACACTAGTATACCTCATTATGTGGCAATACAAGCCATATATTACCATCTAAAAAAGTACAGTAATTATTCCACTACTCTTGTAGATTACCTGGTGGAGGTTATAGGGTTCTTGGTCTCCCACAATTACTACTCTTTTGACGATCAATTTTTCTTGCAAGTGAAAGGGGTGTCAATGGGGGAGAAATTTTCGCCCTCATTGGCAAACCTCACTATGTCTTGGTGGGCGGAGATTTATATCTTCTCGGTTAATAACCCCTTTTTGGACTGTGTTGAATGGTACGGCAGATACATCGATGATCTTCTGATTATTTGGAAGGGAGATGGGTTTGCCGTGCCACTCTTCACAGACTATGTTAACAACAACATTTTTTATTTGAAATTTGTTCTTGATTGCAATATCCAAACTGTGTTTTTTGGATCTTAAGTTGGAGGGCACTGTTCAACATCTTATTACATCTAGCACTTATAGAAAGCCCATATCTGGAAATACCATTCTCCATTTTGGAAGTTATCATACCAAGGCCACCCATAGGTCTATTCCTTTGGGTGAAATATTGCGGGCTAAACGTAACTGTAGTACTGTTGAATCCTTCCAAAGGGAGGTTACAGATATTAATAATCGTTTACTTACACGGGGATATCCAAAAGGACTTATAGATAGAGCCTACAATAAAATAATCAAGAAAGACAGGGAGGATTTATTGAAAATTAAAAATAAAAACAAAAATAAGATCCGTATTTCATCACATTAATGTCC
Source organism: Phyllomedusa bahiana (assembly GCA_025379985.1). Classification (NCBI taxonomy): domain Eukaryota; kingdom Metazoa; phylum Chordata; class Amphibia; order Anura; family Hylidae; genus Phyllomedusa; species Phyllomedusa bahiana. The sequence goes on along the minus strand of JAODAL010007961.1, from coordinate 103,564 downwards.
CGTTTTAGTACTAGATCATAGTAGGCAATTTAATATTATTAAGAACATTGTAAACAAATATCTGCCTATACTCCGTGAAGATGATATCTTAAATGACATACTATCTAGAGGAATTCGTATAGTATCTTGCAGAGCTAAAACATTAGGTGACTCTTTAACCTCCAATACTTTCCATACAGTCTCTAAACAACCCACCTGGCTAAATTGCAAAGGTTTCTACAAATGTAGAACAAATCCGTGTCGTACATGCAAATTTATGGAGCCTTGTGTCAGGCATTTAATTTATTATATGTTGGAAGTACCACCATGAAATTAAAAATAAGGTTTTTAGAGCATATTAATGATATCAATATTACTTCAGTTAGGAATAAATCTAATTTTATTTAAACATTTTATACAAGATCATAATTGTAATTTTGACATGCTAAAAATTTTTGGAACAGAAAGATGTGTTCGTCCGAATAGAGGTGGAGATATAGAATGACTTCTGAGAGATAGGGAAGCCTATTGGATCACTACACTAAACACATCAGTCCCAAATGGCCCGAATGTACGACAAGAAAAAAATTGAAAATTTAAATCTTAAAAATTAAAAAACATAAAATTAATAATGGAAGAGAGAGTAGAAAAATAACGATTGATAATAATAAAAATCAAACTAGCTTAAACAAATTTATTAAAAATGTATGACATAGATATTCTGCTTGCTTTATACATCAATTTGCATCCATATTAACATTATATATAAATAGTAAGTTCATTGCAAAATTATTTCTTGTTCTGGTATATTATATCATTGTTTTTATTCTTTTTCCAGTCTGTTATATAGATGGACACACGTACTCTTTTTACATAATGGTTACAACTACTGGCCATGATTTATGGTGAATCTGCTTACCAACTAGTCTTTATTTTTCCCTTTCTGGGTTGTTGTTTAGCACGCATTCGCGGAGCTGCCAGTCTTTTCTTGCCAGTACTTGGCGTTCTGGCAAGCTTCTGCGCATGTCCGGAAATTCTTCATTTAATCATTTCCGGTATTATGCTCCACTCCGCGGCAGGACTTGGTGTTTGTATTCAGGTCAGTCATATCAGTCATTTTTCATTGATTAATTTATACTTTTCATGTGTGCAATGTGTCTATATAAATAGAGTGGGAAAAGTTATAATGTTTATCACTATGAGTAAGGGCAGACGCAATTTGGCACCCGAAACGCGTTGCCGGTGCACTCCTGCAACTTCATTTCTCCGCTCTGATTTACCACTGCTTATTGTTGCATCTGCTGGTGAGTGCTTTGTGCATATTTTTACTGGAAGTTTAATAAATTTTGTCATGTTTTTATTTGGGAAACCTTAACTGCGTGCTGGATAGTCTTCATCTTTCTTATGATACTAGCCGTATCTTGGAATGAGCATCCGTGCATTGCAGAGCACACAGCTGTGTGAAGGCTGGCTACTCTTTTGTTTGTGCGCACATGAGCATCAGAACTAGACCATATAGTAGTGTTATTGCTTACCTGGGGAAAAGATGTCCCCCAGGACATGTAGAACACTAGCCTTTCTCATGTACGACCGGCACTATCATTATTGAAGGCCAAGTCCATTCGTTTATGGCTTCGTATACCCTATTTGTGACCTCTTTCTGTAGGATTATGCATTGTGCAACACTGCAAAGATTGTGTTGGAATAATGTGTGGAACATGGCAAAGGTGATCATTTGGCTTCAATTCTACAGATCGCAGTTAGATTCAGCAACTGGGATATGCTGGAAAAAAACAAGTCCAAATTGTGGAAGCCCTAGTGCACAATTTTAAAAACTTAAATGATCTGCGGCTATTATATTAATGCCAGGTACCACATGCCACCTTCAGAGGTCTGGTGAAGCCTATGCCTTCATAGGTCAAATCGTTTTTGATAGCTTGAGAAGGATCTACACCGTTTTAGATGATTTAAATGTCATGGCTGAGATTTGTTTTTGTTTTTTGGGTTTTTTTTTTTTTTGCATTCCTCAAAATAGAAAATTCCAGCAGTCTATCCCTTCTTATAAAAGTTTTGCCAGTTGTAGATGCAGCTGGTGGAGTGGCCCCTCAGCCGGGTTCACTCGAGATAAAGTAGGGTCTATTATCTTCTCTGCCTTCCCGATTGCAATTCATACTGTGCTCAAAAAAGTGCCGTGTATACAGCTCAGCTGGCAGTCTTTGGGCTACCTGCTTCTGCCCCTGGCGGCCGTTGCTGGTACTGGGTAACTGCGGGAACTGTTAGGTCTTAACAGACCCAAGTCAGCTCTGTAATCCGTGCTTTTTTTTTGTATTTCTCCTGCAATTTAGGCTAAAATATCAGGCAAAAAAAATGATTTGTGAAAATGCTCCACATAAAGGCACAATATGTTTAAAAAAAATACAAAAATATATAAAAATATTACTGACACCAAAGACAGAGACGGTTAGCTCAGCCCCTAAAACTATATATCACTTGTATACAAACATTTGTAACAGAATACGTGATGCCATTTATTTTACTACCATTTTTTGCTATTGAGGGGGTTTTCTCACTACAATGATTAGCTTTTAACATGTAGGGAAAGATACATTGTGGTTTTGATTTTGCTTTGTTCAGAAGATAAAGAAGATTTTATCTCCTCTTAGAGTACACAAGTTTCTCTGGTTACTGATGGTACCGACCATCTCTAAGTTATATAAGAAGAAAAAAAATAGTTGAGTCAGCTCACCTCCTTTGTTCAGGGATGTAACAGTCTGCCCGTATCGCACGGTCCCTGCTCCAGTTACGCAGAATAGACAGCACAGGTTCAAATATACAAATGGACCAGCGACAACGGCATAAGGTGAAAAAATACGTATAAAATCACCAATTTATTCATGCCCTTAGGCACAATAATAAGAGTCCACGTGAGACAGGGTGACATAGAAAAACCACTGACGCCTAGACACAAAAATCGCCGACGCGTTTCGGGCACATCTTGCCCTTACTCATGGCATGAGTAAGGGCAAGATGTGCCCGAAACGCGTCGGCGATTTTTGTGTCTAGGCGTCAGTGGTTTTTCTATGTCACCCTGTCTCACGTGGACTCTTATTACTGTGCCTAAGGGCATGAATAAATTGGTGATTTTATACATATTTTTTCACCTTATGCCGTTGTCGCTGGTCCATTTGTATATTTGAATCTGTACCGACCATCTTTCCCCACCTGTCAGTCAGTCCGTCCACTGTGTCACTCCCTGCAGAGTCTTATCTCTAACAACAGGAGTTTATCTACCTAAATTAAAAGCTGTCATTCTCTAGAGCTCTGTAGCCTTGTAGACTTTATAAATCAGCTGCACATCCCTTTAACAGGAATAGCTAGGGATAGCAGAGCTGATGTGCCAATCACTGCTATAGACCCACCCACAGTCTGACTAGGAAATGCAAGTCTAAAGCACGCTGGGGGCTCGTGAAACAGCATGATGAGAAAACCCCTTTAAAAAAACAAAAACCTGCTAAAAACATACTTTTATTTTTACTGCTTTCTCTGACATGATTACAAAAAATAAATTATATCGTAAAAATGACGGGGAAAAGATTAGTAAAGGGATAAAGCATTATGTTCAAATTTGCATGTACTAAAAAAAATTAAAATGTGCCTGGTCAGAAATGGGGGTACATGGCCCAGTCAGTAACTGGTTAAAGAAATAGTACGCCAACACTGGATATTGGGCATATGGTTGGCGCTGTGCATAAAACTCTGTGGACAGGCAAAACATAAAGGAAAAACCGCTTCAATCCCTGCACGAAGTAATTCTGTATACCTGGTGCTCTGTGCACTTTGGTGTCTTCATGAGTGTTCTTGTAGGTAGAGGCAGTTGGTAGGGAGGAGACAGCGATGGTAACTACACTCTGTTCTTTGACACATACTTGGCAGCTTTTTGGCCTTTTTTATTATGCAGATGTAACATGTAAGTGAATTGGCATTCATACATAAATGTTGTGCTTGCAGTTTTCATGGAAGATGGAAAACGCAATAAATGTTTCTTTGCAGTCTCCTTAGTGCAGCATTGTTTTTGTCCTCCACTACACCGGTTTCACCCTCCATGAACCCAGCCTTTGCAGCACAGAACATAGGTTTACCTACTGATGTTACTGCTTTTGGGCCCAATTCGCATCTAGTTTGTGCACTCCATTTGTGCTATCCATCAGGATCCCATAACAAATAATCTAAGAGGGATATAGATTTCTATGCAGGACTGTGGAGTCATTTTAAAATGGGCTGACTCCAAAAATATATAACAAATTGGTACAGCTCAATGCAGTTCCAAAAGCAAGAGAAATTGGGTCTTGACAGTGCTGCTGCTCCCATATCTTCAGCCTCATCAGATGAGGAGTTTAATCTTAAAAAGTATTTGGATGACGTGGAGCAGGCAAAGTGTTGCCACAGGGGAAAAGATTCTGCTCCCATAGCAAACAATGACCAGATTTCAGGAAAAATTTTCACTTGCTCTCGAAGTAGAAGAGTTCAATGGTTCCTCCAAACTGACTGTACATGAGGCAATTCCTTTATACCCTGAGATTGTAAGATGTTGCCCATGTTGTTACCACTTTGCCACCAACCCAAGTTAGTGTAGGGGGCCGTTCTCTAGCCTGGAAATAATTGGATCAGATTTGAGGTCATCTATGAAGGAGGATCTGATGGAGGTGATGTGATTTCTCAGAACAAATTCATAGACTTCACAAATGTTATTCAGGACATTTTTGCTGAAAACTTTTTTTTTTCCCACTTATTGCAGCATTTTGCATATTTACAATTCATTAAAGTGTTTGTGTTCCAAAGTTTCCAATAAATATATTTTATGTTCTACCTAAATAGCTTGATTATTGTATTGTAATGGGGATAAAAAGCCTGTTGTTACCATTTTACCACAGTAAAGTTATCACTTAAAGATGTACCATGTATGAGGGAGTCGGCGCTTCGGCTTACCGACTCCACAGCCATGCTTCTATCGAGCAAACATAGTCCTAATTGCCCTATTTAGTGAATATAAACCATTTCTGCATTGGACACAAAAGCGGAGTAGACCACACGCGTGTCCACTCCAGAAAGGGTATATGTTCACTAAACAGGACGAACATAGTCCGATTACGGTTACCTGTGCCCTATAGAAGTCTGTCTCCGTCAGGATAAATTTTTGCAGTATCCTGATGGACACCACGAACGGTATATGAAAGAGGTGTGAATATTGTTTTTAATGACACTTTTTTTTAATGCACCACAAATGATAGTGTATGTTTGAACACATCATTCATACGAGGCAGTAATTCACACTTTAGGTGTGCTGTAAAGTTTTAAAACTGCGCCACAGCCGTATAGCAAGCTATAGCGCAAACATAGTCTTACTTGGACTATGTTTGCTTTATCTCCCAGTGGATTACTGTTTCTGTGCGGCACACAACAGCATGATGTACTGCGCATTTCCATCTCACACATAAGGCGCATACTGCCCTGCTATACACCAAACGTAGCCCAAATATGCTCTTCTAAAACACCAGATAAATTGCGCATGCACATTGCACTTTTTATTTTTTGACAAGATTTGTTACAAAAAGCTATTAAAACACTTGAAACACTCTTAAGTAGTGTGCGTGTGTTTGCCCTAATATTTGATCATGTTGAATTTTGACATTTGTGGAATTTCTGTAGGGCCATATGTTTGTTTCTGTTCTGTATCTTTAGTGCATACTCCCTGAGTTAGCAATTGGCCTCTTATGCTCCATTAACCAGCAACCCGTAGGGCCTCTCAGATGGCTGGATCTTATCAGTCAGTGCATTCACCATGGGTAAACCAGTGCTGGCCTCCTGAAAATGCAGCTGTCAAAGGGTTCATTGATCCTTGTGACTGCCACTAGCTCTGTGCATGTGGATTACCTGTGGATATCATTGTTGCCTGTTTGTATCATTACACAGGAATGTAAAATAAAATGGTAACTGAGCTATTCCATGAGTAAAAACGTCCAGTGTGTTTTCCCATCTGGACCGTCCTTCCTTTAACAGGCCCTTTGGGGATCAGTTGATCCTTGTGTATCTGCTCTTAAAACTCCCAATAGCCAGAGGAAGTTGCAAGCAGATGGACATTTAAAATGAATTGCCGTACATTCACACATTGGATTTTTCGATTAGAAGACATTCAAGTAACTCTCCCTGGATTTCTCCTGCAGGTTTTGCATTTGCAGCAATAGTTTTCACTAATCTTATGGACACAGGTTAGCTCCATTTCAGTGGCGGTAAGTTGTATTTTAGCTAACCAACATGGAATTTGATGGGATTTTGGTTTAAACAAGTGACCACTTATTTTTTTATTTTTATTTTTTTAAATCGTCCGCAAAAAAAAAATCAATAAGGAGTGGAATTGAATTGGTTTTTGACCAATTCCGGGGTGGAGTCTGCGTCCGAATACAAAATGTAAACATACCCAGAGGACTTTAAGGCAATGTTCACACGGCTTATTGCCAACGTAATTGCAGGGACAGAATTTCGCAATTACACCGTCTGTCGTGCAGTGGGGGCGAGGGGGGGCGGCAGCTCGCCGGCCCCATAGACACTCATTATAAGCCGTGTGAACGGCCCCTAATACTTGATCATGCAGGTTCTTCAAGAGTGACATAACCACTCTTGGGACGGATTCCCCCCGCAGCCAAGTCACGGCGGAATACGGTCAAATAAGCCGTGTGAACGGCCCCTAATACTTGATCATGCAGGTTCTTCAAGAGTGACATAACCACTCTTTATAGCTGCTGTGCAAGACGGAGGTAGAGGTATCTTTTATGACTTAAAAGGACCTAATGGGGTTGTCCAATTTAAAATAAAAGGATAGAAATGGACTATAACAGCATAAAGAAAAAAAAAATACATACTCGCCATTGAACTTGCCGCCATTGCTGCTGAAGCGGCTAGCAGGTTTCCTCTGTTCTATGTGTACCTTTGTACCCTGTGAAAAGCAGTCAGTGGCTACAATGAATTTGTCCATCCAAAAACACACCGAGGCTCAGTTTGACAAAAGTGCAAAATTACTTTACTTTTCATAAAACTTTTCAGCTTTCTTTTACAGCCCTATAACACCTAATGTCGGCCAGCCACTGATTTCATATGGATTGTGAGTAACCTCAAGTTCTGAGGATTTGACACTACAGTCTTTCCAAATTCATATGGAATAGATTGTTGCCTATGATAAGCTGAAGTTTTCTGAAAAGTAAATTTGCACTTTCATCAAATTGAGCCTTGGGGTGGTTTTGGATGGGTATACTACATGGGCTAGAGAGAGCCTGCTGTATGGATGCTGTCTGACGTGTCTTAACGATTGAGGGGATAAACTCTTAAAATAATTTAATACAGTGATTTTGTGTCAGTCCCTTGACATGACTGCTCAAGCATTATTTACGTCCTGGGTGGTGATATCAGTGGTATGGCATATGACCACTGCAGAGGTTATGCGCAATTTACATGAACCAGAAGTAACCAGAGAATGGTGACCCCACCAGAAGCTTTAGCACTGATATGAGGGGAATACAAGGGTCAGTATTTTTTTTTGTATTATTATTTGTGCATCTTTAAGGTAAAAGTTTGTCAAGATCAAGTTTTGATGTCTGAGCACAAACTTAAGCCCTTTACGGCGCAGCTTATTTGTTTTATTTTTTTGTCCCGTTCATTTTTCCCTACCTGTCTTCCCAGAGCATCATTTTTTTTAAATTTTTCCACCAACATAGACATATGAGGGCTTTTATTTTGCGGGACAAGATTTACTTTCTAGTGGTGTCATTCACCGTACCATAGAATATACTGGGAAATTGCAAAAAAAATTCTAAGTGGAGAAAATTGTGGGAAAAAAACATTCTTGCGCTATGTTTGTGGGAGTTTTTTTTTTTTTTTTAATGGCATTCAACCTACGGTATAAATGTTGTGTTTTCTGTATTCTGCAAGTTGATACGAATGTGGGAAAACACTTAAAACTTTTTATTTTTAAACTTCAACATTAAGGGCCACATGTATGAAATCTGTCTAGGTCTAAAACTCCCTTTGTTGCCCATAACAACCAATCAGAGTGCCCCCTTCATTTCATATAGTGCTCTGAAAAAATGAAAGGACCACTAGGGCTTGATCATTCCTCCAGCCTATAGCATTGTAAAACGATGGAATAGGGTGTACAAATATGGCGGTTTTACTACCTACCTAATGCAGGAAGTAGTAAAACAGAAAACATGGCGGCGATGGAAGCCTTCACCAGGCTTCCAGCTACCATGTAAACTGATCAGGACCCCACATCTCACCACAGGACCTCTACTGGAGTGAGGAATGGTGCGCACCACTGTTTCTTGTTAAGATGCCGTTTTTGCCTCGGTGTCTAAAGGGTTAAACAGCACTGTATGAAGCTGGCTCCATCCCATGCTGTTACCGACGGGTGTTAGCTGCAATTGGCACTCGCAATCTAGCCACAAAGCTCCTTACCGACACTATGACGTACTAATACATCAAATGTTGTTCAGGGGTTAATATGTCATAATAATCTGGTGGGGATTCAACTACCGATGCTGGTAGTAGTTCTGTTCTAGAGATTGGGGCCTGAAAAGTTGTTTGTTGTCAAGGCAAATTCATTAGGAGGAAATTTTAGATTTTTCTATTTTCTTGTCTGTATATGATTATGGGGGCAGCCATCTTGTCTGAGCTGCTTTAGCAGCATTTAGAGAGGTCCTTCACAGCAGCTTCATGGACATAGGAGCCTGTGAACAGGAGCAGACACATTGACTTCTATTGGAGAGTTTTCCAAGCTTGCTGTGTGACCTGGTATGATGTCAGTGTGAATGGAGAGGGTGAGCTGTGACGTGACTGGCGGATCCTGTGTTATGTATACACATTGGTGTCACCTTTCAGTGTAACACTGATGATAAAGAGACTCTGTTTTGTGAAGAAAAATTTTCAGCAGTGTCAGACCCTTATTAGATCTAGTGGCCAAAGGGGGAACTACAGGATTTTAGGAGTTTTTAAAATTAGTGATATAACAAAAAATTCTTAAAAAAATGAGTTAAACCATGGGTCATTTTCTGATGACCAGTTCCCTTTAAGAGCTTGTATTACTGCAATTTTTGGCAGAGGCATTGACATCACCTGGCGGAAGCCTTTGGATTTGTGTTGGGACTTGTCAGTTCCATCATGGTGTCCGTAGTGATGGAACTGCCAGCAGAGCGTCTTGACGTTGGCATGAACCCAGCCTTCTCAATCATTTCTACTTTTATCAGGTTTCTATATAAATTGACTTTCTATAATAATTGGCTTAATTGTCCAGAAAAAAAACAATTGTTTGACAACCCTGCTGGCTGCCGATCAAAAATTCAGCAGATCTGATTAGTTCTTTGTAATCTGTTCCCGAGGAAAAAGCTAATTAATGGCCGACAGTCTGGTAAAATAGAGGAGAATGAGCCCTAAAGAGGACAGCATTTGTCTGGGGGCAGCTTAAAACTATTGTGCTTACAATAAGAAACTTGTGGAGTGAAGATCACTGGGCTCCTATGCATTGTTCCACAAGGGTGTAAATTTCCCTGTAATGTACTTAATATTTCATTGCATTGTACATTTACCTATTATGACAGAGCAGAGCCTTATTGTAGACATCCTTTATAAGTAACACATTGACTTGGTAGATTTTCTCATTAGTATATGTATACATTAGGTCCATATATACTGCTGGCACTGCCTATTGTTCAGATGTATGACTGTTAATTCTATTACTGTTAATTCTATCCTGCTTTTCTTATGTAGATTTAATAACATTGTCTTTGATTAGCTTTCAGTGATCAATAGTGGAGGAGATTAATGGATGCTTATTTACTATTGTTAGGGCCAAATGGACAGTGAGACTTTTAGCAGGAGGGTGGGGGTGGTGCAGTGGAGAAGGGGACAGGAATGAGAACTGAATCTGCATTTAAATGCTGGACACAAGTGACAAGTTTTACAAGATCATGAAGGAGTTTAGAGGACAATGGTGGGGAAATGACCGTGTGCTGAGGATCTCCAAAGGGGATGCATCAGGACACTATGTAAGGAGAGCAAATAAGAAAGGTAACAGAGAACAGTGCTTGAGAAGGATCTTGTACAGGGAACACCATGGGGAGGGATTGGAAGCAGCTCAGCCTATTATTCTCACTCCAAGGCTTTAGGAAATATCCACGTGACTATTTCTCCTCCTCTCCTGACAGTCTACACAGTTTATTAGAAAGGAGTCGAGGACATTGGAGGAACACAGATCACAGGATGGCTCGCAATGAGGATGGCACACGAGACAAGTGAGTGAGCAAGTATTTCAAGCCATCTTACCCCATGTCCTCCTGTCTCGTCATGCTGTGTATATTAACCCCTTCCTTCTGATGTAGCCTTTTCCATGATCTATTTTCTATACTATCGCTGTGTCCACTCCACATACCTCACACTCAAGGTACATTCTCTCTTCTACTGTGCTGTTTGTTGTGATAGACTGCTTCCGGTATAACCAGTTTTGTCTGTCCTTGCCTAGTATTAAAGGAAAAAGGTGACATTTGCTTCCAGTTATCCTCATTCTGAGGCACTGATATATGTACGTTTACTGTCAGTCTGGTCCTTGTGCGGTGCCTTTTTGGTCCCTGTGTCATTGAGCAGTCAGCCAGGAATTACATTATATTCTGTTCACTTTATGACTTGGCAGTCTTCAGGATTGCCTTGTTTTTCATATTCTTATTTTCTTATTCTATTTCAGTGCTCGTGGTTTGCTGTAATATATATATATTAGTATTGACAGTATGATATAAGCCTAATGGAATACATATTTTCCTACATGTTGATGTATATGATTTTATATTGTAACCTGTATGAAGTCTTGTTGTGGTGTTGAGCTAAGGGACTATATTAAAACATTCTCATTAACGACCTTTACTTTTTCCTCCACAGGTACCACTTTGTCACTATTATATTCCTTATCCTAGGCCTTGGGACACTACTTCCCTGGAATTTCTTCATCACTGCAATTCCAGTAAGTGAAACCTATAGAGCCGTTTGTTCAGTGATCAGCCTCCTAGACTAGAAGTATAATGATGTATAAGTCACAAAAATGTATTAACGTATACATCATAATTTCTAATCAATAAAACTGGTCACTGAACAAATAGCTTTTATTAACATATACATTTTTAGGCTCTGTTCACATTTGCCTTTACAATCAGAGCCGTGACATATCTGTTCTTGCCAAATCTGCCAACGTAAACTCTTTTAAAATAAGGAAAACAAAGTTCTTATGTTAAAGACAGTAATTTGAAATTCTCACATTTTGGATTTTTTTATATGAAAAGTTGTTAGTTGTGTTAGTCATGGCAATAGATGATTGTCATGGATTGCCTATAACCTACAATAACCCTGCTGCCACTGTACTACCCCACAAACATGTCTGCCCCCCACCTTCTGTCTCTTTCCTCCTCCTTGTAGATTGTAAGCCCTCGCGGGCAGGGTCCTCTCTCCCCCTGTCATTTATCATTGTACTCGTTTGACATATGTCATGTATGTAACCCCCCTTGAATGTACAGCGCCATGGAATCAATGGCGCTTTAAAGTAAATAATGATCATTCAGATTATGTTACCAAAAATGCAATTTTTCATTTTATGCTGAATGTACAAAATACTTTTTCTAAAAAGAAAGCTTTTCTTAGTTTCTCTGACCTGTTTATTACTTGATATTGTATTTAGAGATATACTTACAATGCAGTCTTATGTGTTACTGAAGAGGGATTTGTGTATGTAGCCAGTCTCTGCTCAGTACACTGAACCTGCTGTTTTTCATGGATTTTCCCTGTGTACTTCAGCTTCTTAAAACATGCTTCACTTCCCCAAAATGTGCTTATACCAATAGAGTAATGTATTGTTTAGCTGTGATGGGAAACTTAGGGCATGTCCCCACTGCACGGGTTTTCTGCCAGTTTTTCAGCCGGTTTGCGGTTTTTCAGACCGCCTGAAAAACCGTTCGAAAATGTGCACAATGGTGCTCTATGGAAAACCCGTGCAGCAGTCCCCAGTGCATGGGTTTTCCGACCTGCGGTTTTTCCACCCGCGGGCCTCTCAAAAAGCATTGGGCATGTTCATTCTTCAGTCCAGTTTCCTCATCGTGGAGAAAAACTGTGTGTCCCCTTCACCCCCCCTCCCCCGCGGCCGTGGAGACAGCCGCAAAACAGGACAAATACCGGCCGGCAAACCGGCCGGTATTTGTCCTGTGCAGTGTGGACGCGCCCTTAGACTGCAAGTCCTGATGTGTTCATTCTCTATGCAATGCTGCTAAAATATTGCCACTATGTACAGAATAATGAACGGGAAAAACAGTATATCCGCAAACATACATTAATAATCGGGTATGTGTCTTGTATTAACAAATCTCTTCTTGTGTCAGTATTTTCAGTCTACTTTGTGTTTGGAAACACACGTACAAAATGAAAATTCTTCTAATATCAGTCATTTATCGGAATTGCCAAACAATAGGACCACACCGTGCAAAGATGAGTTCAATTTTAACAACTGGATGACCCTCTTAGCCCAGCTGCCTCTGTTGCTGTGTACACTACTCAACTCCTTTCTTTATCAATGGTGAGATCTTATTGTCTTATGTTAAATGAATTTTTTGTTTATTACAGTGAATCTTCTCCAAAAACCTCTCTTTGGGAATATTACCCCTAATATTAAAATATATATTTTTATGGATTTCAATTGATTTATGTCTCCAAAGTATATTGCCCCTTTGCATGAATGATCCTTGCTGTGGATTTAAGACCAGTTTTGAATGCAGCTTTAGGTGGTTATGTCATTGGGGCTTCATATATGTGAATTGTCATGTAAAAGTAGTTCTTTCCTTATACATTTTCATACAACATTTTCAGTGATGTTTACATCATATGAAAATTATAGCTCTTGTTGCATTGTGTCTTTAAAAAATAAAAAACAAGACCGTAATAAGGACTTGATTCTCATCATCAAGTCCTTGATAATCTAATAAGGAAATGAAAAAAGTATGGTAAAATTACCCTCCTACTTATATGTAGTACAATGTTGTACCGTGTTAGCCATATAAAGTAGTAAAAGAGTGAAGAAATCAGGCGATACCTTTTGAGGCTAACTGAGTTCCAGATTGTTTATTTCTTGGCCTGTTGTAAATTACTTCTCTGCTTATACTGCATTTTGTTATGTTTAAAAAAAAAAAGTTCCCTTGAAGATCTATGTCTTTTGTGTATAAAAAGTCTGTGAATTTTCAGTTTCTTGTATAACATCATGTCTGAAGAAGGGGGCTAGTACTCTCGAAAACTCATCAAATATACTCAGTTGCCTCAAAAAGGGATTTATTCACTCTCCTTCTACTTATATGGAAACCAGACCAGTAAAACTGTTGTTTTATACAGCAGAGAAATGAAAATAGAAGAATAGAAGTGTACCGTAAAAATAAAAAATCGCCCATCTACACACTTTACATTTCATATCTGCTTTCATTGTGCCAAATCCCCAAAAAAAGAAAATAAAATGTAGATGTGGTATGTGCAAAGCCTTCTGCTTATGTAATATTGTGTCCACTTTATGCACAATGTACATTTCCCATTCACTAATAGCCCAGTAGAATAGATGGACACAGCGCTGTACACCAACCCAGGAGCCAGACTGTCTATTCTAGTGGCCTAATAGAACATCTATAGACATTGAAGGTGCTGTGCCACGACAGATATTTATCATAGGATATGTCTGTTTGTGGTGAGTCCCACCACCAGGACCCTTGCTGATCACTAAAACAGAGGCCCGGGGTTCTCCATCCCTCCTAGCCTCAAACGCTGCCCTCTGCTATCTACATCAGTCCCATAGACTTTGGAGCAGCAGTGTGCATGTTCAATCTCTGCTTCAAAGACTTGTAAAGTGAGGAAGGACAGAGGACTCGGGACCCCCATTTTCACAATCAATGTGGGTCCCAGTGGTGAGACCACCAGCGATCAGATATTTATCACCTGTCCTGTGGGTGGTGATAAATGTCTGGTGGGGAACAACCCATTAATAACCCAGAGAGGGTTTTGCACCAGTAGCGATTTTCTTGGCACGTTTGCTCTCTGGCTGCTGGATTTTGTCCAGCCATGATAAGTGATACTTACATAATCTTTTATGTCTGTGCTTAACGTTTATCTAACTTTGTTCTCTTATTTCCGAATTTGTTGTTACTGTCGGGTAAAATATTTTATTTGGCTGAAGGTTTGATGATGATACAGTTCAACTGCAACATGAACTCAATGCTTGTGATACATCTCTCCTAGGATCCCAGAACGGGTGCGGATAGCGGGCAGTATGGTGGCCATTTTGTCCCTCTTTGTTTTTACCGCAGTCCTGGTTAAAGTTCAGATGGACAAACAGAGCTTCTTTGATCTGACAATGGCCACTATTTGGTTTATAAACGGTAAATATTAAACTGCTTTACATGCCGTCTTATACAGTGTTTTGTTTGTACATTATTAACATGTGTAAAAAGAAGGCTTTTTTTCTTTTTAACTCTTGACAGTTGTTAGATTTGATACTTGTTATGTTGAAACAACTTTTGATGCTTAAACTCAAAGGAACTGGGGGTGCTGAGCCCCCAATGATCCTGAAACTTAAACTATATCAACACAAGTTTCCCTCGGATGTTTACGGGTTTTTGTATTTTGAAACACTGAAAATCCCAGGAAAAAACCCCAAAGACTAAAAACAAAATTTTCTACACGGGTTGGTTTTTTTTTTTCTGTTGTTTGGGGCAACCGGGGGGTTTTAGGGAACGGTTTGTAAAAAAGTAATCGATCCCGCAGAAAAATTTACTATTTAAGTCTTGTAAACCGCTGATGTTTTGGGGCGGTTTTTGCTGAAAAATTGCCCATTGTTTAAAAAAAAATAAGAATTTTGCATGCATTAAAAACTGCCCAAAAAACATCCAAAAATAGACCAAAAACCTCAACAAAAACTAAAAACCATCCAAAAAAAAAAAAAAACAGCTGCTCTGGGGAAAAAAAGACAAAAAGGTTTAAATTGGGGTTTTTTGGTTTTGGTTTTTGTCCCATGCGTGTAAAGAGCCTTAAAGGGGTTTTTCCACAAAGTTAAAAAATTGATTTGGAAACTTGCAAACTAAATAATAAACATTTTCACCATTCATCGTTATTAAAAATTCTAGACCGCTTTTGTTTTAGCTGCTCCTTTAGTGATCCATTGTTTACAGCTCGTCTCCAGGGAATACGACCAGGGCTGTGAGCTCCTCAGTCCTGGTCGCACATGCTCAAACATCACCTCTCCTCTCAGGCAGCTACTGAGTGTTCAAACCCCAGGTGCTGTCACTCTACTCCCGTCCTCTGTACTCCTTAGTAATTAGTCAAACTGTGAAAATAAATGAAAAAAGAAACCTCAATGAGGTCTGTTCACTGGTAAAGAGGAAAAAAAATCCACACGTTTGGTTCCTGCAGGGATTTGAACCTAGGACACTTGTGCTGTGAGGTAAAAGCTTTATCTCTGAGCTATTCACAGCTTTGTACATAAACAGACCTTTCTTTGACTAAGGTCACATGATATGCAATTCAAACAAATCATACACCCACCTTCTGAGCACACAGAGCTGAATGCAAGAGGTATGAAATGAGATTGTGGCAAAACCCCTTTAAGGTTTAAAGCACTGAGTGCCGTGCCACTTTGTTTCTGATGAGCTCTTCCTGGAGACCTGATCATGTGATAATAGAAAATTTTAGGACCTTATGTATGAAAAACTGTCCAGCAGTAAATCTGTCTTTGATGCCCATAGTGACCAATCAAAGCTCAGTTTTTATTTTTTCAGAGCACTATATGAATTGAATACTGAGCTCTGATTGGTTTCTATGGGCAACAAAGACAGTCTTACTGCTAGACCATTTTCATACATAAGGCCCTTACACTTTCCCTGTATTTGTACACTGCACACTGAGTTCTTTGGGAAGAGATGAGCAGAGCTGATCAAAAAGACAGGGGCACAGCATTTGGCTGCATTCGTCTGCCCTTTGAGACCTCACTGGTTACAGCTTTTGTTATGTCAATGTGACATCTCCATTTTTTTAAAATGATTGTTACCCTCTAAAGGAAATCGGGTTTGTGCTGCCTTATCTGATGGCATCATAAGTTATAGATTAAGCCCCTGATTCAAGCAATGTATTACGTTCCACTCTTTATGTAGCGGGTTTCATAATATTATTTACTATGCACTGAGCTAAAGCACTAGTCCAGCCATTGATTTACACGTGTTTTTTATTGTCCCTGATATTCATGAGCTGCCGCTCCGTCTGTCCACCTGCCAGTGACTGACCGGTTTTTGCACATATTGTGTATAGAAATCTTGCAATCATGAGTGTGGTGGAAGGGGGAAGTATTCTGCTCGGCTTAGTGTACTCTGCTCGGCAGAGTAAACTCTGGTTTATGGAAACTGCTGCATGGAAAGTAGTCAGCAATACATTGCTGGAATCAAGATCTCTTTAGATAGGACAGCATAAACCAAGTGAAAGGTTCCCATTAAGGAATTCCAGAACAGCTGTCATGCTAGGGGCCTCCTATGGTTTTCACAGTTTTGTCTGAGGTCATGTTTTCATTTAATGGTAGCTGCTGCAGTTTTTGTTTCAGATGCAGCTATAGAAAATGTCCCTCCTTGCATGAATAATTTGGTGCCTGATGTGGTTTTCTTATTGTCACCATTCACTGGTGAAAAGGACTTGAAGGATTGTGCATGCTGGATTTTCAAAGAGATTTAAAAAAAAATGTACCAGGTTGAGCGTTGTGAAGTATAGTGTAGGAACTAAAATGTGAACAAGCCCTACTGGATTTATAATACCACATATATAAGATACAGGGGTATGCAGCTTCCCTTTTTGGCAACATATTGTCAAAGAATACAGTGGACTCCTCGTTTTGTATTCTTGAGGGGAATGTTCTCTCCACCTTTTTCAAGTTGTTTTGCCAATGATTAAATTTGCTGCGTATCTACATGCAGGACTGTGGAGTCGGAGTTGTGGAGTCGGTGGCTATTTTGCAGGAGTCTGAGTCGTCCTAAAAGGGACCGACTCCGACTCCCAAAATATAGAATAAGTTGGTTCAGTTAGTTCGATGCAGTGCAAAGAGGAATTGGGTCCGGCCAGTGCTCCTGCTCCCATATCTTCAGCCTCATCACATGAGGAGTGTAATTGATGATATGGAGCAGGCAAAGTGCTGCCCCAGGGGAGAAGATTCCGCTCCCAGGGCAAACAGATTTCAGCAAAATGTTTCACCCGCTTTCAAAGAAGTAGAAGAGTTCAACCATTCATCAAAACTGACTGTGGCTGAGGCAATTCCTTTATACCCTGACATTGTTAGAGATGTTGCCCCTGTGATCACCGCTTTACCCCCAACCCAAGTTAGTGTAGAGAGGCCGTTCTCTAGCTGGAAATAATGAGGTCAGTTTGTGAGGTCATGTATGCAGGATCTGATGGAGGCAATTACTATTTTCAGAACAAATTCAGAGACTCCCCACAATGTTCCTGCAGTGTTTTGCATATTTACAATTTTTTTTGTGTCCTAAAGTCATGTCCAATAAATATATTTTACACTGACAAGCAAAATGGTAACAATGTTTTGCACTTGTGACTTTCAGGCTCCATATCTCTCCATCCACTATAGCTTTGTACATGAGGCTACTGTAATTTTATATACAGTCATCTTAAATCTTATACATAAGTTTGACTTGAAAGTATTTAGCATCTGCTTAGTTATAGTTTTGCTCCTAAAAATCAAAGTGTTAATTTTTATTATTGTGTTAGTATTTGGGAAATCTACCTTTGGCTTTCAATACTGCCTGAATCCTTCTGGGCTCTGGATCGGATTCAAGCATGTCTTGACCATAATCTGATCCCAGGTCTCTTCTACACATTCTCAGTGTTGGTACATACTGGACTTGGATACAAATACAGATTTTTCTTCAACTCTACCCACAAGTGTTCAAAAGATCAAAACATTGTTACACTTTTGCTTGTAAGTGTCTGTTCTTCCTAAATAGCATGATTATTGTATCATAAGGTGATAAAAAGCCTGATGTTACCACTTTACTACAGTAAAGTTATCACTTAAACATGCAACGTGGGAGGGGAGTCGGAGGTTTGGGAAATTGAGGAGTCGGGGCTTCGGCTTGCCGACTCCACAGCCCTGTCTACATGTGTCAATTACTGCTGAGACTGGGGGTAGGGGCCTCCCCTAATGACACAGCAGGCTCATAACTATATCTACTGTATTCTTTATCTCCTATTATCCATAGGGGGAAATATTTTTAATGTTTGGGCTAAAAATAGAATGGTTCATAAAATGCCTATAGCATACGTTATTTCTCGTTTTATATATTTTTGTTATTTATGCTGTTCTTTTACATATTTGGTAATTTTCACTCTATCCTAACTCCATTCTTTTTCCCCAGCCTTTTGTGCTATTCTGCAGGGCAGTCTGTTTGGCTTGTTGACACTCTTCCCTCAGCATTACAGCAGCATGTTCCTCAGTGGGCAGGGGATGGCTGGCACCTTTGCAGCAGTAGCCATGTTGCTTTCCATGTCCAGTAAGTATTACGGTTTTCAACTATTGTAAACTTTTCCATTGCAAACCACAATAGTCAAGGTAGGATGTAACCAGATTATGGGCGACATGTCCAAAAAGTGGTGACAGCACGGCAGTTTTGATGCGCCTGAATGAACGAACCTTTTAAAAAATCTGCCGTCTGCTGTACCTTGCATAGTAATATGCGCATATCCAGGCACATTACAAAATCTAGGCGCATATCGTATCTTTGCACACATATTTGATGTGCTTTTCTAGGAGCATTCAAATGTGTTGTGCCTGGTGTATAATGCGCCTAGTTTTGGTATGTTACAGTTCATTTATATAGAGAATGGGGCGTCAATTTTTTTTTGGTGCAAAATACACCAACAAATGGCACAGTTCTATTGGGACATGTTGCCCTATGTCTTTGTCTCTAAACTGTCTCCAAAACTGTCATTTACTACCAGAGAATAAAATCTGCATGCAAAGATCACGGTAACATTGTAGATAAAATTGGGAAAAGACTTAGGGCGAATTTTCCCCAAAAATTATGGGACAATTTTTAAAAGTACGATACTTTCAATAATCTGGCGTCTGGTATACCTTACATAGTAAACTTAATGCGGTGAAAAAGGTGCAATTGCGGCGCATAACGTTTCAGTGCTAATGTATGTAATGCGCCTGTTGAGGAGCCTTGCATAACGGAGGCGCACAGCGTGTCATCGCTACTATATTTAATGCGCCTTTTAGGCGCATTACAGTGTGTTGTGCCTGCCATATATTGCGCCTGGTTTTGGTATGCTATAGTTCATTTATATCAAGAATATGCCGTCGAGCATTTTTGCCGCAAAATAGACCAAATAAACGGTGCTTGCATATTGGGACATGTCACACTTAGGGTATGTTCACACGGTTTTGCGGGGCCCCACAAATACGGTAAAATCATAGCACTTTTTGAGCGCCATGATTACTTGCTGGGAAACATTAAATAGTAAATAGGAGCCGGGTCGGAGTATGTACGGGAAATTTGTTTGAAGTGTATTTGCGGAGTGTACTTGGGTGCAAATACGCTGTGTGAACATACCTCTAAAGGTCCTTGTTTCAGCCAGTGGATATATTCTCCAATGTAGTGCTAAGGTTTTTTCAACCTGAGTCCATAACTTGCGTACAGATGGACACAACCACCACATATGCAGAGGAGTGCCAATTTGACCACTTGATCTCCAGCATAACTTGGAATATCCAGGGGATATATAAGACAAGCGGTTTGAGGTCAAATACCAACGGAGATGAATCTTTTTCATTATTTCTAATGGTTTATGCATCTGGATTGATTAGTTGGGGCTGAAGCCGCTGAGATCTATTCACGCAGTGGGGAAAATTTTAACATCTCGGAGCTGGAATTGACATGCAATGTGGCTTTTAAAGCCATTAATTTTGCTTTTTAGAAGCTGCAGAAAAAATCTGCATTGACAAATCTACACCAAAAACCCCCCAAATTTTTTCATGGTTTTTGTGAGGTTTTCCCCGTAGACCCGGACGGATAATCTGTAGATTAGCCGCCCTGTGTTTACGTGCCCTTTTACCATTTGTTGCCCTGCTGACTTTTTTATTTTTTTTTTGGGTTTAAGTTTTTTGGTTTTCCCCCATTGCCACGCTCTATATACAGCCTTCTACCAAACATAAGTATTGTAACTGGTCTTATATACTGGACTGTTTTTTTTTTTGTTGTTATGTTCCCTTTATTGTCTTGCTTCCGTTTTTTTTTTACTTTGATATTTTCTATCCAATCTGTTTATTCGGTTGTTTTCTTCTCTTCAAGGATTGTGCAACATTTTAATTTCCCTTTTTTTTTCTAAAAATTATGTTTGGTGTTTTGTTATTCTGCCACTGTTTTTTTCCCCTGATTATGCAAAACAATAATCCACGTAGTGTATTTTTTTCCCAGTAGGTACGTATTTTAAAATCTTTTTAAATATGTAAGTGTCAAATAAAAAACTTTGTAAAGCCAGATCTGAATGCATTAGTACTAAGGTATGTTTTACAGTGTAGATGGCTGCATTACTGTAAAATATGAGGTTACCTGTGTTTATTACTGAACAGTGTCTGCCCAGTTTTTTTTGTTGTTGTTGGTCCGCCTTGTTAAACCCAGGGGGTGAGGTTTAGATGTAGTGCCTTTGTAAAGTGAGCTTCCAGGATGTGCTTTCAGGATGTTAAACCTGTAATTAATGCACAAGCACCTGTAACAAAGTCTTAGCCGCCCTGCATTTGTCTAATAGTTTGGATACAAAAATATTTAGAAGATTTTTACACATCTCTGTTAACCCCTTTCCCCCCGAATAGGGGTATGGTTTACCCCCTGGGGGGAAAGGGTGATTCCCGAAAAGGCGTACCCATCGCCCTGGCGATCGGGGGTTGCGGGCGAGCCACGCAGGGATCCAACATGGGACAGCGGTAAATTTAAACCGCTGGCCGTGGGGGGAAAACCCCCGGCGGAGTGGGCTCCGGCCCGCGGGTGATTACCGCTTCATTCCCGCAGCTGTCATGGTGGGGATTTTTAAACCCGCAGGCGGAGGGTTGAGTCCCCCCTGCCTGCCCCCCGGCGGCTGCCGCACTGTGTGCGGCACCGATCCCTTTGTGCCTGGGAAAAGTGAACGGCACTTCCCGGGGGTCTTTGTGAGCCCCCTCCCCGCAATGCATTGTGGGCATGGTGACAGGCGTTGTCATGGCCCCCAGTACACGTAGTATGTCCCTGGTCTGCATTCTAACAGAATTGATGATTGCTGTTAAAAAGATAAGTAAAAAAAAGGGAAAAAAAGTAAAAATAAATGTCAAAAGAAAAAAAAAAGTAAAACCCCAAAAAAAATAAAATAAAAAACTTTTAAACCCCCCTTTTCCCCTTTACAAAGCCAATGCCCCAAAAAAGATAAAAAATAAAAAAAGCCCCATTTTTGGGTATCGCCGCGTGCGTAACAACCCCACCCAATAAAATCTGTCTGTTAATTAACCCCCGTACGGTGAACCCCATAAAAAACAAAACAAAAAAACAGTACAGAATTGCGATTTTTTACATCTTGCCACATAAAATTGAATAAAAAGCGATCAAAAATTCATATAGCGCCAAAGTTGTACCAATTAAAACCCAGTTATCCGCAAAAAAAAAAGCCATACAGTCTCGTTATGGAAAAAAAAGAAAGTTATGGTTTCTCAAAAGCAGCGATGCATAAATATTTTTTAACAAAAAAAAAAACCCCTTTTTTTTTTTTTTTTAAATGTGCTTCAAAATTTTAAAAAACAAATTTTAAATGGGTATCGCATAATGTTCGCCCCCGAGGTAAAAGCTAATGGTCGGATATGCCAGTGAGCGGGGGTAAAAATAAAAATAAAAAAATTTAAGATTGCGTATTTTTCTTCACCCTGCCTTCCAAAAAAGGTTTTAAAACTGATCAAAAATTCTTGCCCCCCAAAAAAATTATCCCAATAAAAACGTCAATTTCTTCCCCGCAAAAAACAACCCCCACACAGCTCGTACAAGAAAATTTTAAAAAAGTTATGGCTCCAACTAGGGGCCGATAAAAACGTTTTTCCTTTTTTAAAAATAAGTTTTTTATATTGTGTAAAAATAGTTAAAAAAATAAAAAAAAAATATACAAATTGGATTCGCTGTAATCGTATGACCTGATAAAATAATACTAGGAAAGTTTACTGCCGGGACCGTGTTTTAAAAAATAAAATTAAAAAAACATACCGGAAGCTGTATTTTGTTCAAAAGCCCCACAAAAAACCCCTTTAAAAAAAATGAACAAAGCGGGATTGCCCCCCATAATGGTACTAAAAAAAAAATTAATATCCCCCAAAAAACAAGCCCAGAATCATCTCCCTTACGAAAATGAAAAAAGTTAGGCTATAGAAAAAACAACATAAAAAAGCAATTTTTTTTTTTACTTTTTTTTTTGGGGTAAAAGTAATAAAACATAAAAAACTATATAAAAAACTATACCCTTGCAATTGTACGACCCCCCATAGTAAAGTATCTGTATTACACTGCAGGGAAACGCTGTAAATTTAAGCTCAAAAAACAATGGGGAATTGCGTTTTCCCCTCTTTTTTTTAGCCCCAATGAAAAAAAAAGCAAAATTTGTAACACCGTGCACCCAAAATGTAAATACACCCCCGATGAGTTCTTTGAGGCGTGTGAATCCAAAATAGGGTTTACTTTGGAAAGGGTTTTACCCGTTTGGTACTTTGGGGGGGTTTTTTATATGTGCATGGCCCCCCCCAAACTGCATTCCAAACCCAAATAGCGCTCCCTCCTTATACCCCTGCCTGCGCCCCCAAAAAGCAGATTACCCCATTGTGGGTTTGCCGAAAATTGGGGAAAAAATTGTGTAACAAGGTTTTGGTGTTTTTTTAACAGGATTCCCTTTTAAAATTAAACTTTTAGCTAAATTGCGATTATTGGAAAAAAAAAAATTTTTTTACATTTTCCAGCTAACGCTAAATTTTTTGTGAACACCTGTGGGGTCGATATGTCACTACACCCCCCGGATATATTCCTTAAGGGGTGTGTTTCCAATATGGGGTATTTTTAGGGGCGTTTTTAAGTTTTTGGAAACCTTTGGGGGTCCCCAAAACTGAAATTTTGGGCCTCTAAATAAAATGGGAAGAAAATGGACTCCGAGTCCAGTAGGTGTTCCTCCTATTTGGGCTTGTGGTTGAGCCAAAAAATGCCTAGGGCCCCATATGGGTATCTTGAAAAAGGCCAGGGGGGGGAATCAATATTAAATTTATTTCCTGTTTAATTTACCGGTTTTTTGGACAAAAATTTTAAAAAAAAAAAATCTGCAAAAAAAAAGGAAATTTTGAAAAATTCACTTTCCCCTTTGCTTTAATTCTGTGAAAACACCCAATGGGTTAAATAAACTTCCCCAAAGGGGTTTTGAAAACTTTAAGGGGTGTATTTTTTTGTGAGGCATTTATGGGGGGTATTAACTAAAACCCAAAAAAATCCCGTTAGAATGGATGGTTCTCTAAAAAAATTTTTATTGAAATTTTTTGGTTGAAAATTACTATAAAATTTTAAGCCCCCTTTTGTCGTAAAAAAAAAAAAAAAAAAATTTTAAAATTAGTGCCAAAATACAGCAGACATGGGTTTATCCGTTATAAAACTATTTTTAGTGGAATAACTATCTGTTTTCATGCAGAAATTTTGAAAGTTTAAAATTGGTAAATTTTTCAAATTTTTCGTTTTTTTTATATTTTTCACAAATTTAAACAAAACATTTTTTTGGGCCAAAAAAAATTTTATATCTTAAAGCACAATGTGTCCGAGAAAAACAATCTCTGAATACATGGATGGTTTAAAGTTCAAAGTTATTCTACTAAAATGAAACATGACAGGTTCAAAAATGGGGTCTGTCAGGAGGGAAAAAATGGCTCGGGGGGTAAAGGGGTTAAAGTTCTGAGTAGTGTGAAGCAGGACATAGTCATAAACCAAACAAAAATATGGCATTTCTGAATTTCTTAGAAATGTCATGAAATTCAAAATGGTTTTTTTTCCCCCTTAAGGGGTTGTCTAAAAACAAGGATTGCATTTTAGTTAAAGATCTTTTCAAAAACCAAGTCCTTTGCAAAAAATTTGTGCTTAACAATGTCTAAAATTCTGAATATTCCCTTTGTATGGGCTGATCAGTCCCCAGGCGCTACTACAGAAACCGTTTTTTCTCTTTTGATAGGCTGCTAGCCTGGTTTCATAGCTACGACCTGGCTTCTACTGCAGCCTAGTGAAAGCCAGTAAAAAAGCCCCTGAATTCAAAAATGAAACCAAGAAAACAGGATTGAGGTAAGATGAATCAATGTAGTGAGACAACCCCTTTAAGGGCCAGTCCATGTTGGGAATGAAAAACAAAGCAGTTTTTAATCTAACTTTTATATTTTCTTTCTGAGGGCCCTAAGTTTTTATTTGTCTGACATAGGTGTACGAACGCTTTCTTTCTTTTTTTTTTTTTTTTTTTTTGTGGAAAAGTGATTGTTATTTTCCAGCATAGTAGGAAATCCTCCTCATTTGTAGGGTAAAGGTTTATTTTCCCACAAAAAAAATCCCTTGGATTTTCGGCAGATTCGTTTTTTTAATTGCCCCAAAATCTGCGGTTGTATGATAGACGCAGTGAAAATTTGTGTTAGTTTACAGCTGGATTTTTTACCATCGGGTTTTAAAATCGGCGGGAAAATGCAATATGTTGCATATTGCTGGGTTTGCCTGGCCAATCAATTGATTTCAGGGCCCTACAAATTCGAAAACCGTCCGCGGCCTTTTTTGCAAATCTGTGCTGAAAACGGGGTCCTACCACAATCCAGCTATGTCAAAATGTCGTCCGATTTTGGACAGCATTTTGACCTCCCCATTGTAGTGCAAGTCAGTCAAAGCTAGACCTCTGAGCTGGACAGAGGGGCACATTTCCTGAGCATTCTGAAACCCCACACTAAAGTCTGCTCCAGTCTAAGACCCAGTAGTGACTGCTTTACAAAGGCATGTGTGTTTTTTAGTAACGGATTTAACCTGGTGGTTTGTAAATATTTGTGGGTAAGGCCGTGTTCACACGGCTTATTCAAGACGGAATTGCGAGACGGATTGCGCTCGCAAATCCGTCTTGAATA
Source organism: Phyllomedusa bahiana (assembly GCA_025379985.1). Taxonomy (NCBI): domain Eukaryota; kingdom Metazoa; phylum Chordata; class Amphibia; order Anura; family Hylidae; genus Phyllomedusa; species Phyllomedusa bahiana. Next base: position 78,300 of record JAODAL010007961.1, on the reverse strand, counting down.
AGGGGCGGGGGCGCGGCCCACCGGCCCCATAGACTTCCATTATCCACGGCGCGTATTGCGCCTGGATAATGTGCAGGTGACTTTCTCCCCGCCCGGCGGATTCGCTGAGCGGGGAGGAGAGACGGAATCCACTGTTCTCTATGAGAGCAGTGGATTACCGTAATTACGGCGACGGATTGGCGCCGTACTGCAGCGCAAATCCGGTGCGCAGTACGGCGCCAATCCGCGCCGAAATAAGCCGTGTTAACACGGCCTTAAGTATCTAACCCAGTACAGTGGTCCTTAAAGTTACAGTGGCCACAGGATACAGTATTTTCACCATGCAATGGTTATTCTGGGACATTGTATCTTGTCACAGCCACTGCTGATCTGCAGCACAGATTGCAGGAAGATCTGACCAAAAATCAGGAACATTTTACTTATAACTCATCTGTATTAATGCAGTGATTGGCGGTCTAGTAGTGCCTCTCTACAATACATTGCAGTAGTACATGTCCTGTACTGCTATTTACATGTGCCAGGATGAGCAGCTTCTTAAGGCACCAGGTTGGGGCAGCTCCATTTTCTTTATTTCTGGTGCATTTCGCATAACATACCCAAAGAAACTTACCTTCAACATAGGAAGTGATTTCCTGCTCCCAGCAGCTCTTCTTGCGTTTGTACTATGTTGAGTGACATTTTGGGGCCTCACTAATCGCTAGTTTTCCATAGCGTTATGGGTTCAATATACAATAGTCACCCAGAAACCAATTAATATTGAATGTTTTGGAACCACTTTACATGTTTTGGGGGAACACCCTCAGGTGTGCTTTGTTGTACCTTCCTCTTGGTGGGGGGAAAAAACTGGAACTGACTGTTCAGTTGATAAATCATGGCCACATGAGTATAGCTCTTACCTGTCACTTGGAACATGTAGTATAACAAGTTTTAATGCTTGCATGGGTGTACGTGATCTGCAAAGGTAGGTTACATAGTTTGTAAGGCCGAAAAAAGACAGGTGTCCATCCAGTTCAGCCCATTGTCCTATATTGCAGATCCAGAGAGGCAAAAACCCTTATAATGCGGAAGCCATTTGTCCTCATGTTAGGGAAAAAATTTCTTCCCGACTCCAATCTAGCAATCAGAATGAATCTCTGGATCAAGGTCCTTTCTCCAGAATCCTAGGAAATGTAACTTGTTCATAACTAAATCGATTGAGCGTGCCTTCCACGTGGATGAGTGGCCCAGCGAATGCCACAAAGATATTCCCCGGACCATAATGCTGCTACTACCAGCTTGTGTTCTCCAGCAGTGGTTGCAGGGGTGATTGTTGCTCACCTGACACATCCGTTCGCTGAAGCAGGAAACGTGTCTCATAAAAGAAGGCAACATTTTGCCAATAAGGAGAGGTCCAATTCTGATACTGCTGTGAAAATTGAAGCCTTTTCTGTCAATGCAACCTTGTTAGCAGAGTTGAAGTGACCATCTATCTGCCTTGGAGCCCCGTACGCTGTAGGGTTCACTTAACTGTTATGTTATACACACCTTTGGTAGCTAGCTGGTTCATTTTGGCAGTGAGCTGCTTTGCTGCATCAGGTCATCTGCCCCATATGCACTTTTGTAGCAGACTTTAATCTCTCACATCAATAGCACTAGTGCTCTGCAGTTTTTATGTCGCTCATTCGCAATGATGCCATTTGTTCACTAAAGATACACTTTAACAATAGCAAAACACAGACAATTAACAAACTGCGCAGTTTAAAAAATACTGCCATCTTTGGCCCAAAACCCAAACTGGCCCTTTTACCCATGACGCCAACAAGAGGTATGTGTGCTGACAGCCTATTGCCTACCTTATATATCCACCAAGCCAGCTGGTCACAGGTAACTTTCTTCATGAGTCCTTTACTGCTGACATAGTAAGTGGTCGTAATGTGGCCCGACTTTGTGTGTATATGTGTGTGTGTGTGTGTATATATATATATATATATATATATATATATGTGTGAGAGGAATGTTTTGCTTTTGGCTAACATGTCAAGATGAACATACATTTTTTTCCCTTTTAAATGAACTAAATGAGAGCATCTCTTTAACTTTAGATGCACATGTCCAACTGTTCAGTGTTTCACTACTTTTTGCACAACTTGCTGATCTTTAACATTTCGCACTGATGAGTGCTTCTTTGTAAACAATGCCCTGTGGCACTGGATGATGAATGCCACACAACTCCTGGCATGTTTAAGGGAGGTGAGCGGCACCAAGTGTCACGTCAGACCATTCGTCACTGTTAACTTCAGCGTGGTCTGCGTGTTAGACGACCGGCAAGGATACCTGACCTGACTGAGGCATAGCGCTCTCCTTGACGTCTCCAGCATCGTTGGCGGCAATCATTTCTGCTCTGAATAAATAGACTTTCATTAATGAACAGCACTTAGCTGAACAAGGAACCAGTGCTCCTTAGATGCTCTTTGAACCATGCAAGACGGTGATGCCTGTGCCTGGTGGTATCGTCATTTGCGCTTTCTTGTTGTGGCATTCATCACCCGGTTAAGCAGGGCATTGTATACAATTAAGCAGTAATCAGTACGTGATGTTGGAGATCAACAAGTTGTGCAAGTATTGAAACATTGAACAGTTGGATTCTAACGTTAAGAGATGGTCTCCTTTAGTTCATTTAAATAAAAAAAAAAGTCAAATGTTATGTTCATCCTGAAATTTCAGTCAAAAAGCCAAATGTCTCTAACTTGGTGAGTAGCTCTGAGACGTCATCTTGGCCCGTCTCGGGGGTTTCTCGCTTGGCTTTTTGGGATCGCCGTCCTTGGTAGAACGATCTTGGCATAAATATCTTCCAACACGGAGGAATGTTTCAAACTGGCCTGAACCAGCTTTATTAAGGCACGACAGAAACAAACAATACAAATAAAAACCTCAGGCCGTCTGGCCACTGACTAAACACGTTAGTCCCTCTCTGTACGTGGCCTGGACCTAGCGTCCAGTACCACCAATGCACTTCAGCACTCACCAAACAGTATAGGCTTCCCTCAGCCTCAACCTCCAGGTAGCAGACCACACCCCCCGATCACCTGGAGTAGGAGGGCTCTTATAGCCCTATAGGGACTGGCCCAAAACCTGGCCTGGAACGTGGGGACGGCCTCCTACCCAACGCTATGACCGTCCCGGGAAAGGAGACCCATACCTGGCTGCAAGGCAGCCATTCTAGCTACCTTTGTCAGTAACCTGTTGTTACTGACACCAAGAAGTCTCCTTCCCCCACCGAACCCAGACATTCGGTGGCATGTTTGTAGCAGGGACCCTGCTGAATTCCACCTAGTGGCAGACCTGTAACTGCACACGGTCACTATCCCACATATCCTCCCCCTTTGATAAAGACCATAGGTCTTTTTCACCTTGTGCCATCACCCTTCCGGGATCAAAGCTCCTACTTTGGGGCAACATCTTCCTTAATTCTTCAAGGGCAGAGACAAAAGTGTCCACAACAAAGACAGTTGTGGGCTCATACCATGCACTCATTACATGTTGGGCAACAAACCGTTTACTGCCACTTACTATAGGTGTCACAACCCATTCACGCTCTACTACAAGGAGGTCATCACCCACAGCCCGCATGCTGACATTCACAGGGTTACTAATGACGACCCCATTCCCAGCGCTATCAGACCTTGTAGATTGCGTACACACACCGGCCATCTTGGCATTGTGCCATTTCATTATCTTGGGTCTCGCATAAACAAGAGTTCCCTTGTTTGTCCCAGCAACCATACTAGTGTTACCAGTAGCGGTAAGGACAGCACACTTCTCAGAGCCTCTATCCACCATGGCCATTTGGGACGCACCTGAGCCCAAACCTACTACCTCTTTGTCTGCAGGATTATGATGAAACCAAGACCTCTCTTCAATACGAGTCCTCTGGTCCTCAGCTACCTTCCCCAATTCCTCTGGACCCTGAAGCTTCGCCACGTGGCTACTAGTCGACATCTGGTCTATCTCAGTGACCACCTCAGCGAGGATATTCTCCACTGCAGTAGGACCGACTGTGGCACCATCTACCTCTGTGCCACCCATAACCTGCTGGTCAATGCTCACAGGCTTATTGCAGACAATCCCTATATCTAGGAGACCTCTTCTGATAATCTCAGCCTCTTTACTGGGTGAGTTTTTAATGTCTGAGGACTCGCTGATCCCGCCATACACCTGGCTCACTGCAAAAGGAAGACCACATTCATGGTCTGTATCCTCCCTTTCATGCACTACACTTGCATGATTACGGGGGTCCCTGCTACTCACCTGAGCTTTACAGCCCATAACAGGTGTTTGACTTGTGGTGACCCTCTGTGCAGGCTTACATATCATTACAGGGGCCACAAACAATGCATATTCTGCAATACAAACCTCACCACAGTCAGCAGGCATGCTAATGGTTTCAGCCTCACCATTGGCCACCTCTTTAGACACTTCGTCTGCCATTATGACCTTACCTGGCACCTCACCAGTGACAGAGGATATCTTCCCCTGTGCACCCTTCTCACTGGCGCTTTCTAGCAGCAGACACTCTGCATCAATGGGTGGAGATGTTTCTTTCACATCCCCTATACCCATCTCTAAGGGAGAACTCTCAGCTTCTATCTGGGATACTTCTACATCTTTCTCAACCTCAAATTCACCCAATGAGCTGGAAGCACTGGCAGACACATTTATACATGGGACCTCAGTCATAACCGCCCGACTATTACCTTCATAGTTCTCCCACTCATGCACCACTCTGGCTGTGTTCACATTAGGCAACTCGGTCACCTTTTTACCCTCCGTAGATTCAGCGGACACCTTGCTGCAAACGGCATCCATCTGCCAATCGCCCCCAACCACAGGACATAACACCTCTGAGATACTGTTATTATGATTCTCCATCACCTGTAAGGAATATTCATCAGCTACCTCAGAACCAGGCACTTCTTTCCTATCTGGGGATTTAAACCTGCTCACCTGCCTCTCACTAGAGTCCAGGCATACACCCAGCTCTGTGGGGTCCAGCAGCTCACTCCTTCCATCACTGCAGTCTTTGTGACCATGGCAGTAAAAGCTACTGGCAACACAGCAATCACTGGAGCAACAGAAATCCGTAGGACTACAGATCTCAGCACATGTTCTCCTTACACAGGCATTTTCATCACTATCTGAGGCTGCATTCATGCAGGCATACACCTCAGAGTCCAGACACACCCTCATTAAATTAGTCTCCTCACACATTGTAGGAGTGCAGACATCCTCAGGACTTCCAGGCCGCCGACTGACACATGAAAGCTCCTCACTGGGACCAACAGCAGTCACACAGAACTGGTGACCATCAATCCCTGGGCATGCATTACCTGGAACTTGCAGGCTATAATCAGGTACACACAGTGTGCTGTGGTCTCTGGCAGACACACTCACCAACTGGACTCCAGACACTTCACACACAGCTTCAGGGCACGCACACTCATACGTTTTTATGGCAGGAATTGCAAAGGACACCTTGTTTCTAGGGGCAACAACGTTGGCTCCTCGTAAATCTGTAGTGTTAACCCCCCCCCCTGTCTCCATATTGTCACACACTCCATGACACACACTCTCTGCGATACTCTCCGCACTGTTAAACATGACCTCTAGGGGCACTCTTGAGCTGGTCTGCTCTACAGTTGGTTGAAATAGAGCAGTCACAGCAGCAAGTAACAATAAATTCCAAAAAATGAATGAGTGCACGCCTAAATGACCAGGATCCAGGTCAAACCATGAGTAATTCAAAAAAGTAGAAAAGGCAGCACTTTCAAAAAAAGTGAGAGATTTATTGACCCAACACAGCAACGTTTCAGCCCTCACCAGGGCTTTATTCAAGCTTGAAAAAAGCCCTGGTGAGGGCTGAAACGTTGCTGTGTTGGGTCAATAAATCTCTCACTTTTTTTGAAAGTTATGCCTTTTCTACTTTTTTGAATTGATCTACAGTTGGGGCTGGCACTGCTTAAGGCTGTGTGGCATCACTACTAGTTACCAATACATTTTTCTTATTAGCATTTTCAGCTGGCACATTATTTATAATACAGTTTGTAGCAAAGTCACCATTCCCCACAGGTAATGCAGCACGGGAGACACCGAGTCCACAGTTCATAGTCCTGCTGCTCTCAGTACTTTTAACCTGCTCAGGCATCATGTCTGGGCCTCTGCTTGATCCACCTTGGTTCTCACAGAACACATGCCTGGCAGTCCCAGCACAGGTGTCACCCCCAATGCACCCCACTGGAGCAGTCTTACCATGTCCATGACGGGTCTCCACACCGGGTATGGCATCTGGGTGCAGTCTGGACCTCTCTTGCTGACTGTCCAGGTCAGCCATGGGTGGTGCTTCATCCACCTGGAACTCCAGGGCTTGCAGCTGTAGCCTCTCTGGCCTCTTCCTGAGAGGGCAGTTAGGAGCACAATTCGCTGCTCTGTTGCACCTCCAGCACGGCTCCCTCTGCTGACCAGTGCTAGTGGGTTCCTGCTGATCCAGTTGGTTGCCCGTGGCAACGGCAGCACGCAGGTCCCTCAGTAACTTGGTCTTCACCGACGTGGACCCCTTCTTTGTTGGATGACAAGGCCTCCTGGCCACAGGACATCCGCTCCAGCAGTCCTCAGGTTGGTTGCTTCCACCTTTTTGGTTCTGCCTCCTGCACACTAACCGTTCTGGTGAACCCCAGACTTGCCATGATCTGAGCCTTTAGCTTGCAGTAGTCTATGGCTTCCTGTGGGGGCAAATCAGAGTAGAACCTCTGTATTTTTCCTGTAAGAAACGGCCCCAGGACGTCTGCCCACTGCTCTGCTGGCAGTCCTTCACGGACAGCAATCTCCTCAAAGTTTGCAAAGAACGCCACCACATCATCCCCTGCAGCCATCTTTCTCATGGCCTTACACATAGCCATTCGGATTCTCAGGTTGCACTCTGCGGTCTCCTTGACACGGATAGCTTCTGTCCTCTCAGCCACCTGTTGAGCCAACAGCTTGTGAGTCTCCCGTAGGGCCTCAGTATGTGCACGCATAGATGCAACATAGGTACTGGCTTGCTGCTTCGCCACCATTTGTACCATCTGGGCATTTGCCTGCTTGAGGCACTGAATAAGTTCCTCCATGGCAAAAAATTTCCACCCAGGTAATAGTCTCTTCAGACTCCAGCAACTACACAGTCTCAAGGTTAGGTATGACTCTTGGCAGCACTGCTTAACATTCAGGATGTGCCAATTATGCCCTTCGCATACCTCCGCCATATGTGAGCTGCCGCTTAGCTCTGAGACGTCATCTTGGCCCGTCTCGGGGGTTTCTCGCTTGACTTTTTGCGATCACCGTCCTTGGTAGAACGATCTTGGCATAAATATCTTCCAACACGGCGGAATGTTTCAAACTGGCCTCAACCAGCTTTATTAAGGCATGACAGAAACAAACAATACAAATAAAAACCTCAGGCCGTCTGGCCACTGACTAAACACGTTAGTCCCTCTCTATGCGTGGCCTGGACCTAGCGTCCAGTACCACAAATGCACTTCAGCACTCGCCAAACAATATAGGCTTCACTCAGCCTCTTGGGGGCCAGAGCTCTCTCCTTAGCTCTGCTGCTCCAACCTCAGGTAGCAGACCACACCCCCCAATCACCTGTAGTAGGAGGGCTCTTATAGCCCTGTAGGGACTGGCCCAAAACCTGGCCTGGAACGTGGGGACGGCCTCCCACCCAACGTTATGACCGTCCCAGGAAAGGAGACCCATTCCTGGCTGCAAGCTACCTTTGTCAGTAACCTGTTGTTACTGACACCAATAAGTCTCCTTTCCCCACCGAACCCAGACATTTGGTGGCACGTTTATAGCAGGTACCCTGCTGAATTCCACCTAGTGGCAGAGACCTGTAACTGCACACGGTCACTATCCCACTGTGGACACACACACACCTGCTGCCGCTACATGTTAGTTGTAAGTTAGCTGCAAGCATTGCACTATAACAACGGTCCTTTTTTATTGTATTCAAAATGCAGGATGCTTCAGATTTGCCTCTTCGGTCACTTATTTTGATGGATTTTTCTATCGAAATCTTCTTAGTCACAGATCAACAGAAAGGAAAAAACTCAACAAAGGAGTTTGAGAGAGAGAGACCTAGAAAAGAAAAATGACTACAAGACCTCTCCTAGTCACTGTAATGTCTACTCTGTACTTTCAGTAGTTACATCAGATTAGTGCGCTGGCAGATGGCAGTTGTGGTGTATGTATTCTTTAAAGCTGCTCTGTAGCCTTAACTGACAGGAAATACAGAGTCAAATGCTGTCGTTGACATCCCAGCTCCATTTATTTAGCAGCAGGTGGAAACAAGAGTTGAATATATCCAGGATAGGCAGGGAAACCTAGGCTCAAGGTCCCATGGTTACTTGTAGACAGAGCTCAGTCCAGCAGTGTGTTATTGGATTTATTAGAGGATACCTCCTTATTTAGATAACAAAGTTTCTGGAGGAATACGCATGTATACTACTTTATTAACTTGCTGAATGTAAATGTGTCACATTGGGCTGCATGTTATATTTCTGTCTCTAGCAAATGGTTTTCCACTCTCAGCCACCTACTGTGTTAACTTCTTAATGGAAAGATCTGTTAATATTGACCACTTTTCTGCTTTCATCCTTAGGTGGGGCAGATCACCGCACCACAGCCCTTGGGTATTTTGTCACTCCTTGTGTTGGGACTTTTATCTCCATCACCTGTTACTTCCTGCTTTATCGTGTGGCAAGTATTTGCTTGTATTATAGAACGTTTACATTTTACAGCATATTAGAATTACAATTCTGAAATATTAATTTAAATGCATTAAAAATGTACCTGTGCTTAACCTATTGCAGACTGCCCATTGACTATAAACATCCGGGCAATGGCTGTATATCTCTGCACAGACATTTTGGAACGTCTGTGCAGAGATTGCAGCTGTACACTAAGGCTAAGTTCACACGGCTTATTTCGGGGCGTTTTTATGGACGTGTTTACGTCCGCAAATATGTTTCAAATAATGAACAATTAGATTAACATTGATTCCAATGTAAAATACGCCTCGTCGTTCACATGAGGCGTATTTTCGCGACGTATTTGCGGGCGTAAATACGTCCGTAAATACGATCATAAAATTAAGTCTGTTACTTATTGAGGCGTATTTCGCAACGTAAACCCCGATAGTAAAGAATGGGGAATGTATTTACGACGCGAAATACGTGCCACACTTTGTGACACATATTTGAAACGTATTTCGGGACGTATTTGCGGACGTAAATACGTCCGTAAATACGCCCCGAGATAAGCCGTGTGAACATAGCCTAAGGCTGCGTTCACACGGCAAAGACAAAATACCGGTCAGATGTTCCGACTTTTGTCCACGGTTTGTGGATTCAAGCCCTCTCCTTTCACACCCACATGTTCATGTTCTACCTGAAAACTGGAGAATGAACATGTTTTTAGGAACGCCAGTGGTGTCAAAAACCGTCCGGCGGAAAATCTGTACATTTTCTATTGAAATCAATTTTAAAATCCGAAAACCTTCTGTGAAAACGATCAAAAACCCTTGCCGTGAGGACAAGCCCTAATAATACAGCTGCGCAAGTGGAGAGCTGGCTGTCAGCGACAGCTAGTTTTCCACTGAGAAGACAGGGACAGTTTATTACCATCCCTGCCTTTCAGATCACTGTATTTATAGACTAGCTGGAAACCTCCTGGTGCTGGTTGTCTTGTGACCGCTGGAGCATGGTGCTGTTGACTCTTAACAGACCCAGATCTGTTTCCCTCTGTATTTCCATTGTAACTGAGGCTGAATTACCGACCCCAGTTATATGAGAAATAAAAAAAGGTCTATAAAAATGCTCTCAAGGGGGCAGAATATGTAAAATAAACAATTATAACAATACACACATACGCAAAGTGATATTATTTTTAAAAAGAAACAGCCCAGACTGCAAACTGAGACCCCAATGCCCCCGGCCCTTAAACGTTATATTGCCTATATATAAATGTTCGTGACAGAAAAGTGGCACAATTACAAAACTTATTTTCGCACCAGTTTTACCGTTTGTTAAAAAAAAGTTTAAAAAAAATCTGTCTTTACATTTAATTAATTTATTTTTTTTTTATTTTCCCTCATTAATAATAATAATAAAAAAAATCTTGTGTAACCATTACATAAAAATATAGCCTAACATATTATAGCATTTAAACCTGTGTACTAAAAAAAAAAAAAAAAGGAAAATGTTCCTGATCAGACAGGAAGTTAAACAGCCTGTCAGGAACTGGTTATTGTTTTTAACCTGAGGATGAGGAAGTAACTTTTATTTATTTTTATTTTTATCCAATTTAGAAGTTTGCCAAAAAATATCTTTCCAAGTCTAACACTAAAAAGACTTACGAACCTGAAACAAAAGATGAGCTGCTCCACCCAGGTACAGTGATATTTATTGCTCCATGCATAGGCGTCAACATTTGTAGAGACACATTGCTGGCGAAGTAGAGGAAAGCTAAATTATTTTTCTTATAAGGAGAGGAAAATGGAGATGCCTCAGGACAAAAGAAAGCTGTTCTTCTATTAAAGAAAGCAGAGGCTGGAGGTGTTGGCGAAGAGAAGCAAAGTGTATCTGTTTGCACTGTTTTAAGGAAGGTAAGAACATTCGGTTCCTAAAGACCTTCAGATATATTTGTTTCTTGCATAATGCTTTTTTTAAATTTATTACATTACAGTTTTCTCCAAATGATTTCTTCTATTTGAAATGTCAGCCATCTGTAAATGTTGGCAGCACTTTAGTGTATATAAATACAAAAAGCAAGGTGTAGTCATTTATATTCCACAGTGTTTCAGATCCCTCCGTTTAGCCTCAAGGTAACAGGGCAGACACTGGCATATGCACAGTTGGGTCACATTATTTTGACCACTTTTTACTTTGGCGTCAGCAGTACGTGGCTCATGAAGGAAACCATGTGGAGAGCTGACTTGGTGGGTGTATAAGGTGTGTAATGGGCTGTCTGCACACATATCTCTCGTTGCTGTCATTGGTAAAAGGGGCAAGAATAGATGATTACTTGACTTTGGGCCTAAGGTGACAGTATTTCTGAAACTGTACAGTTTGTGAACGGTTTGCATGCCGCTGTGGTGAAACTGTATTGTGAGTGGACAATTGGCACCAGTGCGAATAAGCGACATAGAAACTGCAGAGCATCACATGCCATTGATTTGATAGCTAAACATCCGCTACAAATTTGCGTGATAGCAGACAGATGCGCTTCAGTGGATTAGCACCCCAATAAAATGAACCGGGGGCTACAGACGTGTTTCTTAAATAAAGAGCCGTTCACACGGCTTGTTTTGGGCACGGATTGCAGCCGTATTGCGCTGCAGTACGGCTGGAATCCGTCCCAGCCATTACGGTAATCCATAGTTTTCATAGAGAACTATGGATTCCGTCTCTCCTCCCCGCTCGGCGAATACGCCGGGAGGGGAGAAAGTGACATGCACATTATCCTGGTGGAATACACTCCGTGGATAATGAAAGTCTATGGGGCCGGTGGGCTGCGCCCCCGCCCCTTATTCAAGCCGTAATTGCGGATGAAATCCGTCCCGCAATTACGGCTTGAATAAGCCATGTGAACCGGGCCTAACAGTGTATAGGGCTCCGAAGCAAACAGACAGAATAAGCTTCAATTTTCACGGCAGTTTTGAAGTTAGACCGCCACTGATTGGCAAATAGTTGTCTTCTCTGATTAGTCATGTTTTCTGCTTCTGGATCGGATGCACTTTGTTCTCTAATTTTTTCCACCTGATACGCCAAACACTCTGCAACCGTTGCAGGAATAAAAAAGGCCCGTGGTGGCAGTATTATGCTCTGGGCAATGTTTTCATGGCATTTTCTGGGCCCACTCATTGATGTGTGTATGTACACTCATACATGCTGATTGCCTTACCTGGAACATAAGGGATCTTACAGCAAGATAATGCAGCAGATCACATGGCATCTGTGGGACCTCCTCGATTGTCATGTTTGCCCCTTTTACCCTCAGCAGCTGTGAGATTCACTGCAGTCAGCATGGCTCTAGATACCTGTGAAAACCTACCTGGACAGTGAGTCACTCGCAGCCCATCTAACTACTGTCCCTGCTGCACACAGCAATTACTCTGGATATTGGTCATTATAATGTGACTCTTCTGTGTATGGTGGGTTCTACAAGCAATATACCCCTCTATCATATCCTTTTTTATATCATTAAGAGAATTCCAGTTACAGTGTTCAGTGACTTCTATTAAGTTTACTTGTGCGTGACTTATCTTTATTTGAAATAGCAATAATTCTTGGTTATTATTTGCATCAAATCTATGCACTGACCTGTGGATGAAGACAAAGAAAAATATGTCACGGTGCATGATTTAATCTGGATAAGTTATGTTCACCATATCGAGCCAGTCTTTTTTTTTTTTTTTTTTTTTTTACCTATTTCTGTTGTGCCCTTTTTGGTTAATAAAGATGTAGTTTTCTGATTACAGTATCTGTACTGTACTTCTGTTTATCGAGTCTTGATCAAGGGTATAAAAGCCACTTTTTATGTCTCTTTTTTTAACTTTTAAACCAGATTCACATGGTATCGTTTTTTGTTTTGCCAAAACAAGGAGTGGATATTAAAGAAAAATAGTATTTGCTTTATTTAGATTTATCCCGGCCTCTTACTGATCATGAAAATAAATCATTTTCAGGAACTGGTGTAGTTTTACAACTCCTACACTGTTTTTCCGTGGGCACCAGTTGCATGGGGCTAGTTATAGGTCCTTTGACAGCTGTTTAACCAGGGTCCTGCTGTGCATGGAAAACTTAGATGGGGACACAGCACTTCTTAAGGGCTAAATCCTCCTGTGTTCACAGAAGCAGTGGGGGTCCAAGAGGTCGCAACCCCACCAAAGTATTAAATAAAAAAAAACATACCATGACCTTCTTGAATAGCAGGCAAAAAAATATATGCGGTAATGTAATGCAGCTTTCATAACAACATTTTGGAAATGTTGTCCCTTAAAATGTATTATCCTGAATGTTTCAACACAAACAAGATTTTGTAAACCATTTTTTCTTGCAGATCTGGGTGATGGCTCTAACTATTGTTATCACATTTGGGGTGACGTTATCCGTTTTCCCTGCAATCACAGCAAAAGTTATCAGCAATTCTGAAAATGAAGGCTGGCGTAAGTGTTTTTTTTCCCCTCATAATCTTATTCTGATCCACTTCAAGCAAACTTATTTGATGTTTGCTACCTTATCTGAAAGGAGGACGTGACAGAGGGAGAGAAGCTGAGCTCTGTGGTATGTAGGGTTATATGATTTAGAGCAGGATTTCTGAGTAAAAGCAAGTTCACTCCTGACAGGACGCTGTAAGAAACAGTGTACACTCACCGGCCACTTTATTAGGTACACCATGCTAGTAACGGGTTGGACCCCCTTTTGCCTTCAGAACTGCCTCAATTCTTCAAGGCATAGATTCCACAAGGTGTTGCAACGATGCTCAATTGGTACCAAGGGGCCCAAAGAGTGCCAAGAAAATATTCCCCACACCATGACACCACCACCACCAGCCTGAACCGTTGATACAAGGCAGGATGGATCCATGTGTTGACGCCAAATTCTGACCCTACCATCCGAATGTCGCAGCAGAAATCGAGACTCATCAGACCAGGCAACGTTTTTCCAATCTTCTACTGTCCAATTTCGATGAGCTTGGGCAAATTGGAGCCTCAGCTTCCTGTTCTTAGCTGAAAGGAGTGGCACCCGGTGTGGTCTTCTGCTGCTGTAGCCCATCTGCCTCAAAGTTGGCCGTACTGTGCGTTCAGAGATGCTCTTCTGCCTACCTTGGTTGTAACGGGTGGCTATTTGAGTCACTGTTGCCTTTCTATCAGCTCGAACCAGTCTGCCCATTCTCCTTTGACCTCTGGCATCAACAAGGCATTTCCGCCCACAGGACTGCCGCTCATTGGATGTTTTTTCTTTTTCAGACCATTCTCTGTAAACCCTAGAGATGGTTGTGCGTGAAAATCCCAGGAGATCAGCAGTTTCTGAAATACTCAGACCAGCCCTTCTGGCACCAACAACCATGCCACGTTCAAAGGCACTCAAATCGCCTTTCTTCCCCATACTGATGCTCGGTTTGAACTGCAGGAGATTGTCTTGACCATGTCTACATGCCTAAATGCACTGAGTTGCCGCCATGTGATTGGCTGATTAGAAATTAAGTGTTAACGAGCAGTTGGACAGGTGTACCTAATAAAGTGGCCGGTGAGTGTAAGTCCTGCTTATACAGTGACTACCAGCTTTCCCTTTATCAGTGTGTGTACAGAGCAAGCTGTCAATCACTGTTTGTAGGCAGGGTCTGTAGTACTTTCAGTTTTACAATTTTCTCTGCTTTTTACTCAGAAATCCTGCTCCAGATTATACAAAAATACACTACTGAAAAAAATAAAGGGTACACTAAAATCCCACATCATAGATCTCAATGAATGAAATATTCCAGTTGCAGTTCATTGCATAGTGGAAAGCGTTGAGAACAATGAAACCTAAAATGATCAATGAAAATTAATATTCCATGGAGGTCTGGATTTGGAATGATACTCAAAGTGGAAAATCAAATTTCAAGCTTATCCAACTTCAGTTGATATGCCTCAATACAAGGAAATGAGACTCAGTAGTGTGTGTGGCTGTCACGTGCCTGTATGACCTCCCTACAACGCCTGGCATGCATCTGAGGCGGCGGATATTCTCCAGAGGGATCTCCTCCCAGACCTGAATAAAAAAATCATTCAACTCCTGGACAGTCTGTGGTGCAACATGGCATTGGTGGATGGAACGAAACATGATGTCCAGGCAGGCCAGTCCATAGCATTAATGCCTTCAGCATGCAGGAACTGTTGACACACTTCAGCCACAGAAGGCCTAGCATTGTCATGAATCAGAAGGAACCCAGGGCCCTTCACCTTCATATGGTCTCACAACGGGACTGAGGATCTCATCCCGGTACCTAATGGCAGTCAGGCTACCTCTGGCTAACACATAGAGGGCTGTGCAGCCCTCCAAAGAAATGCCTCCCCACACCATTACTAACCCAATGCCAAACCGGTCATGCTGGAGGATGCTGTAGGTAGCAGAACTTTCTTCACGACATCTTGACACTCTGTCGTGTCTGTCACGTGCTCAGTGTGGACCTGCTCTTATCCGTGAAGAGCACAGAGCGCCAATGTCGAATCTGCCAATCTTCATGTTCTTTGGCAAATGCCAATCACCTTGCACAGTGTTGAGCTGTAAGCCACAGCTCGCATTGATGTGCGATCCTGGATGAGCTGCTCTACCAGAGCAACTTCTGTGGGTTGTAGATAACGCCTCATGCTACCTATAGGGGTGAGAGCACTGACAAAATGCAAAAGTGACCAAAACAGCCAAAAATGATGAGAACTGAGAAATGGTCTGTGGTCTCCACCTGCAGAACCACTCCTTTATAGGGGTTGTCTTGCTAATTACCTATCATTTCTACCTGTTTTCTGTTCCATTTTCACAACAGCAGGAGAAGTTGATTCACAGTCAGTGTTGATTCATAACTGGACAGGTTGATGTCACAGAAGTATGAGTGACTTGGATGCACATTGTGTTGTTTAAGTGTTCCCTTTATTTTTTTGAGCTTTGTAAATACCACAGAGATCCACTTCTCTTCCTGTGTTATATTCTGCTCTCAGCATAAAACACTTGATACGTTCCCTATATATTTTTATATCATGCTTATTGCATTTTATATATTATAGAGAATTTCTTTACTCCGGTGTGCTGCTTCTTAGCTTTCAATATTATGGACTGGATTGGACGTAGTATTACTTCAAAAACCTTGTGGGTAAGTGTTTAGTGTTGATGCCTACATTTCACCCCACATTTTAGTGTTCAAAGAGCTTTTCCTAAGCAGTTGTTGATCAAAAGCATTAAATAATACTTGGCATGTCAGAACTTGCTTGGCGTGAGATGGCATGCTCAACCTGGCTAAGTGTGCATGTTTATTCAACTAGAGAAAGGAAGATTAGCTACTGTAAGGTGCCTTCTGGCAGCCACTTACTTCTTACAGAGATAAAAGCCTGGACGTTTTGAAATCCAAGATGCCTGGTCTTTTCTGGGATTCTCCTGTACACATTAATTCATTGTCCAATCCCACAATGCTTCAGTGTAGTTTTCCTTAACCCAAATATGTGTCATTACTGTATTATCGAGGTATTAAGAAATAAATCTATCCAATTAAATGTGTTTAAAGGGGTTTTCCCACCCGGTTGTCTCGCAGAGCCTGCTCTTTACAGCCAGTTTCAGGCTCCCACGTCCCGTTCAGGCTTTAGGCGGTTCTACCACAGTGACTGACATTTCAGCTTTGCCGTTGCAAGCTAAGCCTAGTAGAGGGACATTGATGATGGATGAGTTTTAATGGCAGGACACCAAGCTCTAAAAGTCAGTAAGAAGTATAAACAAGCTCCTTTGCTGCTCTTGCAACACACAGGCAGTGATGGCACCACCCGGCCAGGGCTGCTAGAGCCGGAGAGGTGGTTGGTAGCCTAAGAAACCTTCTGTAAACAAGCAAGAGATAAAAACTGCTTTGAAATATAGCAAAATCGGAACCGTAAGGCATTTTGTAATAGTCTTTATTTACCTTTGCCTACGTGATTAAAGCTATTCAATGTGGTGAGAAAACCCCTTAAATCTCAGCCAATTCATTTATGCTGCGATAACACTGTTGGTGTATGCAAGGGTATGTTCACATGGCATAATTGCGGGGCACATTTCAGAGCCTATTTGCATTTCAATACACCAGAACTGCACCCTGCAATTACAGAAATTCAGAGCTCTCATAGAGCTATGAATTACGTCGGCCTCCCCTGGCGTACAATACATACGGATAGTGGCATGTCACTTCTTTGCAGCGCGCCATGGATAGGAACAGTGAATGGGGAAGGCCCACCCCCCGCTTTAGGAATCCACGCTGACCAGCACGTACTTCTAAAACACCCGGCGTATTGTGGCCCGTACAGGACGTGGCGCAGTATGCCGTGTGTACATACTCTAAGGCTAACACCATTTGGGTAAAATCTTCCCTTTTTTTTTCATATTCAATATGGGCCTGGGCAATGTCTTCTTGCAAACTGTTATACCCTCCCCCCACCTCTTATGTTACTTTTTTTTTGTTGTTTTTTTTTGTTTCCCTTTGTTTAAGTACCCCACATTGGGGTCATTGTTTGTGTTTACTTTGAAAATGTCAATAAAGATATTCTTAAAAAAATATATATATGCCCCTAGGCTGCAACAATCAAACATTAATTTCAAAATAGTGGGGTTTTTTTTTTATAGCCCTTATAATTTCTGTATTGTAGCTCTGCACATATCAGCTGTGATCTTGTAAAGGAGTAGTAATGTATTGATCACCGTAGTTTCTGGATAGAATGTAACTGTGTCTATCTTGGCTAACTGTATCTTCTCTTTTCTCTAGCCTGGTCCCGATTGTAAATACCTACCTTTACTCGCAGCAAGCCGCTTCGTATTTGTTCCTCTCTTTATGTTCTGTAACATTCCTGACCGCATTTATCTCTCCACCTTCTTCTACAATGATGCCTGGTTTATCATCTTCATGATCTTCTTCTCTGTCAGCAATGGCTACTTTGTATCCCTCCCCATGTGCTTAGCACCACAGTGAGTAGCAAACTTAACATCACTTTACTTGGATTTTCATGCTATGTAATCAGTATTGAGTGGATTGAGTATTTTTATAATTTAGCAATGCAACGTAAGGGATTTTTAGAGTCTATGGATGACCAGTGATAGAATTTTTCTGTTCATATACAACATAAGGCCGGTCTGCTGCTACAGTTTAAACATGTAGGATTTATTTGTGTAACATGGGCAACAGCTATCGTCAAGTTGCTTCAAAGCATTTGCATGCAGTAAATATTGGTAGACTGAACCACTCCATTGCCTGTCTGCAAAAAGAATTTGGAGTAATTTGTCTGTTTGGCAACAGCATAAACATCCCAAAAATGTTTTGTTTATTCATTAAAGGGGTTGTCCCACTTTAAACAATGATAGTATGTCGCTAGGAAATACCATCATTGTCTGATAGGTACAGGCCCCAGAGGTAGCCTATCTCCTAAACGAAGCCCAAAACCTCCCGGTTCTGAACAGAGAGGTGGTCGGGACTCTCCCATAGACATACATGGGTGTTCCAAGTATTGCCGACCAGTGATAGTTAGCTGTAATCTGAACTCTCATTCATGTCTACGGAGATTCCAGACCACCTCTCCATTCAGGATGGAGAGGTTTTGGGGGTCATTTAGGAGATGCGGATACCACTTCTGGAACTTGGACCTATACGATAACGGCATATCCTAGCAATATGCTATCATTGACTGAAGTGGGACAACCCCTTTAAATCTGCACGTAAGGCGGAAAATATTTGGATTCAGCTGCTACTTGCAGCCTCTATGACAACTCAAAGTTTATTTGCTATGGTATATTTGTTAGTACACTCATGCTGCTGAGCTGGATTAGCACGCTCTGGCAGGCACACGGAAAAGAAACCATGCTTGCATGTTACCGCCAATGACTCAACCAGTTTACCAGTGAAACAAGAAGCAGCGATATCACCGGCAAATTCATGCATGGCTTTGTCTATCTGCCGCTGCCAGTGCATTTAAACCCAGTTCTAAATCTGTGTTCTCACATTTTAGGTTTTTTGGTGGCATTTTTGAAGCCAATAGAGAAGAAAAACTACAACTTCTTGATTTAAATTCATTCTTGATTTTAGCTTCAAAAGTTGCTCTAAAAACCTGGACGTGGGAACACACCGTGGGTAGAAATAGACAAGCTTTCATTCACATGCAGCCAAAACTATGTACATATGCAGCTGTTATTGGCCATGTGAGTTTGCTGGGTGCCTGTGATCTGTTTGCAATTCTATTTGGACAAGACTAGTGTGTTTTCACCCTAAGGCTATGTTCACACAGTGTATTTGCAGGGCGTAATTACGCCCCGCACTTACGCCGGGGGCGGGCGGGGGGGTACTGAGCAGGGGGCCGGCACTTCGCCGGCCCATAGACTTGAATTGCCAACGGCGCGTATACGCCACTAGTAATTCACATGTCAATTATCTCCCCGCCGGGCGGGGAGAGGAGACGTAATCCATAGTTCTCTATGAGAACTGTGAATTACCGTAATGAATGGGCCGTTTTCGGCCCGTAATTGGCGCACTTCGGCACGTAATTACGGACCGAAATACGGCCCATTTTAAGCCGTGTGAACATGCCTTAAGGCTATGTTCACACAGCGTAAAATTTTTCTGGGAAGCACTTGTTTCACAGAAGAACTGTGCATTTTACAAGCATTTTCTTTCATTTTTTAGCACAGGGAATTTCATTCTATTTAATGTATAATTGGGCCCAAAAGAACAAAATAATTGAACACAGCCCTACAGTTAAAGGGAATCTGTCGCCAATTTTTTTTTTTTACTTATTAAATCAAGCCCCTGAACCCTATTCTTATCCTCTGTCGTTTTTATTTCCTGATTGTAGATTTCTCTATTCGGCCGTCTATATATGATTGTGGGGAAGACATTCTTGTTTGCACTGTTTTAACAGCAGTCAGAGAGATGCTTTACAGCAGCTTCATGCACATAGGATTCTTAAGACAGATTCTGTCCCATAGACTTGTATAGGAGAGTTTTCACTGGGAGGGGAGAGGGGAAGCGGTGACATCTCCTCTTGTGACTGGTGGATTCTGTGTTATCTGTACACAATGGTGTCTCCTTTCAGTTTGACCCTGCTTTTACTGATAATGAGCACACTGCTGAAAAGCGCTCTAAACAGAACAGGAAGTGTCAGACGATTATTAGGCTTAGTGGCCAAAGTGAAAACTGCAGGACTTAAGAATTATTAAAAAAATACTGAGAGTGATATGGAAAATTAAAAAAAACAAAACCAAAAATTCCTAAAAATGTGAGTTAAACAATAAGTCATTTTTTGATGACACATTCCCTTCCTTTCACTCTCTGCTGTTTTTTGAGTTTTATAGAAACTTGTAAGGGGAATAATGATAAAAAAAAAACAAAAGACAATATAAAGCAGGCTTTCACAACATACGGTGTATGGGCCACAAAAGTGCATATCTTATGTAGTAATCAACCCTCTCCAAAAAGACCCAAAACTGCAGAAAAGAAAACGTATGCAGTATTGTTTGTATAATCCTGCAGACTGTAAAGTGACATCTGGTCAGAGCATTTTGACTCTGAGCAGATGTCACTGGTCAAAAAAAAAAAAAGCCAGAAAATAGGATCCTTGTTTGGCTCATAACACATTGAATGTTTGTATATTGTCTGGAATTGCTGCGTGAAGGACTCAGAAAATTTTCAGTAGAACATTTTGCCATCGAACTTGCTTGATGTAACTTTAAAAAAACAAAAAAAAAAAACCTTATACAACCTTTTGTCTCTTTCAGGAAAGTATTGCCACACGAGAGCGAAACAACAGGTGCCCTGATGACGTTCTTCCTTGCTTTGGGATTGTCAGTGGGGGCAGGGTTATCCTTTGGTTTCAAAGCACTTTTATAAGTCGAAGACTTGAACTTCTACCCAGTGCTATAATCATTTTATTCTGACCCTTTGTTGTGTTCTAAGAGCGAGAAATCTGCACTGATCTCATCAGTTTACTGCTTTGGTATATTATTTTCTTTTCTTTTTTTTCTTTAAAGGTTTTCTTGTGTTTTTATCCCAGCTGTTTTCAACCACCTTGATCATTGCTGCTACATTTTTATCTATAGGAAAACTATTTTAACCTTTATTATTTGTTAAATTTATAACCAAAGCAGTTTTTGGTTATTTTTAGGTAAAATATTCAAGTTAGGAATTCACATATAGGGAACCTATAGTCTATTAAATCATGTATTATGTATAGGAATGAGTCAAACCTATCATCAAACTTTCTTAAATAAGGGATTACAATAATCAGACCGTTGGACCACCTGTCCAATAATGTATAGCTTCTATGATATTTATGTTCCTGATAAAGTATTATATTAATATATTTATTAAGTGCTCTAATTAGAGCATATCACAACCATAAAAAATAGGTCCAAAATGACCATTTCCTAATTCGCTGGAATTTTAGGAACAATACATCTTAAAGGGGGTTTTGCCGGGAAGTGAAGTTCCTTACCTCTTATCTGCTCAGGAGAGAAGATAAACAAAGCATGAACGGCTGCACGGGGTAGAGGGAGGGGGTTGAGCAGAGCCAGGAAGCAGGGAGCGTCTCTAATGTTTATTCAAATAATAACATTACAACCAGTGGATTCTCTATACAGCAGACAGCCTCATACACTGTACTTTTCTCCCCAACCCCTTGCAAGCTCGCTCATGTTCCCTGCCATCAGAGAAGAAGTGCAAACACGCAAGCATGGCCAGATCAGCTCCTGTCAGTGTCCTGGTCCTGTCTAATGTAAACTTTCAGGAAGCTAAGGGCATCTGATTAAGGCTGTAGCTCTCAGAGGCTTCATTTTTTGTAATCACATATATTTAGAAAAGTGATTAAAAACCCATTTTGGAGGATCCCACGTCAACATTACATCGTGGCAAAACCCCTTTAAGGGTTGAGGCAGTCAGTTTCCAACTACTTTAACTGGTCTACTTGAATATTTTAGCTTTTTTCCTAAGCTGGCCATAGACCTTAGATAATCGGCACTGGAAATTGTTCAGCACTGGACAGTATTTGTTATGCATCCCATAGAGTTAATTCCCACTCCTTAAGATTGTCTCTCGAGGTCTCCTATGGGTCATACAATCTAGGTGTATTGTCAGAGCCTATTGAAGATCATGGAGGTGCTGGTAGATTGAGGCTAATTGACTACACAGATTTCTGCCTTCATGCTATTACCTCCCATAGACTGACTGCACAATAGGGCAGCATACGAATTCACAATCAAGGTTTTTAGCAATAAACTTGCAAAATTCATTATTTTGATCTTAAGACATTCAGCTATTATTTATTGGATTTTTAAGGGAATATACTTATTACCTTTTATTTTTATTGGCTGCTGGGCTGGAAAGGGAACACACTGCATACAGAAGGGTAGTTAACAATGAATATGTAGTTACTTATCAATGCTTGTATTATAACTGAATTTGTATTTACTCAATGCCACCTTCATATATTGTGTGTTAGCTGTGTAAATGCTTGTTAATACTTTAATATGCTTTGTTTTTGTACCGTTACGTTATATGTTGTAATAGACATCTGTGGTTCACCGGTTACAGTATAATCGATCAAGATGAACTATGGATGTCATGACAATTTTCAAAGTTAATTTTTAGGATTTAGAATAAGGGATATTTGATGACTTGTTACAGACAGCACTTTAGTTTATCTGTGCCCTAGAAGAGGAAAGCAATGGTGTGAAGCTTCAGTGCGTAGTTTGAAGACTCTGTTATGGACAGGCATAGGTAGACTGGTTTTACACAGTCATTTTTAGGATTATTTTAAGGCGTATTCAGCGTCACAGTGTGCGTGTAATGCGCGTCCCATTGCTTTCAATGGTAATAGGATCGTTAGTTCATGGTGCATAATTTTCTGATGCAAATTTCAAACCTGCATTGTGTAGGGAAAATAAGTAACCTTTTACTTCTCAAATTGCCGCATGTAGTCTAGGTGTGGTTTAGCCCCCGCAGCAATACAGAGTAAGATACGTGGCATAAATCCAAGGTTACGTCACTGATTTATGCTACATATTTTTCAGATGAAAAAACATGCTGTGTAAACATCCCCTTCTAGGCAAGCAATTGAGGTGTTGCTGTTACAAAGCATAGGGTTTTCTTAATTTTTACATTTTTTTTTTTAATTTGTTAAATGTTTAAAACTGGAAAAAAAAACCTAACTTAGCATTTTATCTGTTTATTTTTGTATGAATAAAGCATTTTTATGACAAGCATCTGTTCATTGTATGGTGTTGTTTAGCAATGGGTTATTATGTATTTGCAATTGTTTAGCTGCTTAGTAGTCCACTCCCACGTGCCATCTTTTAGTAGTTCGCCCTAATAACTGGCTGCAGTAGTTGCATTTTTTACAGTGGGATCTTAGATCACTGCAGCCAATGAAGTGAAATAATCAACTTTATAGCATTTTACTTACCAGTTAATCGGAAAATTATTTGCATGGACCAACAGGACACTTCAGAATTTGTCACCAAAATATTTTATAAAGATCTAATATTGTACAAGCTGCATCATGTATGTTTGGAGGAGGTTGGGGAATCTGTGTTGTTTGGATGTCTCTGCTTAGGAGAGATCAGAGACTAAACGGCGAGCACAAATGACTGCTTGCGTCATCTGAGCTCATGGCGGTTTGGTGCTAGTAAGATAGGGAAAATAGCTTTCAGCTGCCATGACTAGCGGTCGACTCTCCACGTGTAACTGCCTCTATGTCTTGAGTCGCATTGACCACGGCATCTAAGAAGTTTAACAACCATAAACGGGGTTCCATCCCGGTCCTGCCACATAAGGTAGGAGCTGGCTGGCCTTGGTGTGCCTCTTTCCTGACAGGCACAGGGAAGCGCACTAGGCAGTTCCCTACTTCTGCCTATCCTAAATAAACCAGAAAAGCGGGCACTGTCCTAAAAGACGGAGAGCCACTCAACGTGTATAAACAATGCTACTTGAAAAATAAAAAAAAGCATATATGTAGAAAGGATTGCACATCAACAATAAAATGTTATTACATGGACATCATGAATAAAATACATTTGTCTTAGATGGTGAATTGAAATAATACTTAACCTTTAATAAATAAGTACATGATAAAAATAAGTGGAGTTACCGTATGTCCAAAGGTGTTATGGCGGCTTAATACACATACAAAGCCGTAAGACCATGCAAAACACAAGTATCAGAAATATAGCAACCTTGTGCAGTGAAGTGATGCAAGACAATACAAGGAGCAGCTGACCCTGTAACACCCCTCAGCACCAAGGCCTTGGATTTTTTACAACGGAAAAACTACAGCATGGACTATTTCCGGACATAATTTGGAGGCAAAATATATACTGATGCTTGCCTAACCTTCAGTCTACACTAAGCATTCTGGCAGGAAGACTGCATGCTTTATTTGGGAATCTCAGACTGTGAGATCCTATATCAGAGAACACATTGCTTTGCATGGCATGTGAGCATGATAACTCAGGCTTGTTTGTGGCTGCTTAGCAGTCAAAATCACATCGATACCATTCCAGATGAACCATCCCTACATTGCTTCACGACACCTTAGCAGATGGAAGTCAGGATTGTAACGAGGACAGTGCTTTGATCTAATGTGGCCTTTCCAGCTGTTCCTTCTCTACGTTTCTGCTTTATAGGTCATCATGACAGCTCTGGGTGGGCTGGATATCAGCTGATTGAAGAGATGGCATCTTATTAAACGGTCTTGTTAGAAGTACAAAATATTTTAATAATGGTGATATTTTAAAGGATGAGGCTAAAGTTACTGAACCACATAATCAGAGTGATAGACTCCTAGTACAATGTAGATAATGACGATGCTTTTTAAGCATTTCTTTCCAAAGTAAAGCTACATAAAAGGAGTCATTAGGGGGGGCGTGACCAGCCATGTAAGAGAGCAGCAGCGAAGTTTCAGAGCTCTGTCCAGGGACAGCAATATATATCAGAAATCGCCCTGATTATGGTGGGCAGAAGATTCAAGAAGACCCCCAAAGTACCCAAGTCCTCTTTGGCAAGTGGCATTGCCATATCCAACTATTTCTCACCCCTATCGGGCCTTCCAGAGGACCCGCTATCCATACGCACTGAAGCCCTGCAGGCGCCATCTTCTTCCTCCCGCGCGAAGCCCGGCGAGAAGAAAGCAAGGGCTGAGACCACGAAGAGGCCATCTCCGGCTCAGATCAGAGCGCAGAGGGACAGCCCGCAGCACAGCATTGTGCCGGCACAAACAGTCCCACCGCCGGACCTCTCAAAGACCCTTCTTACCCCAGCCACAGAGACCTCTCCGGCGTCACCTCCCTCGGCGCGCGGAGGATCGGGCGAGAGGACCGCGAGCACCGGAGGCGCAGGAGCGACTCCATCGGCTCCGACTAGCGCGCGGCGAGCCGGACCACAGCGCGAGGCCGCGCCGACTCCGGTCATCCCGGCGCCTCTGAACCTGCGGAGCTTGCCCGACGGGGAGCGGTGCGGCGAGTCAAGGACAGTGCAGACGCCGGACAAGCCATCACTCAAGTGGTCGCGACGTGCCAACATACGGCGCCTCGTTATGTGGAGCCCAGCGCGAACCCTGCCCGTCAGTAATACCTCTCTACCCCCAGGATTTAATATTATGGAGAGCCAGCGAAGTGACACTAACCCACCAATACATCGGGCACTTGAGGGGAACCCCACAGACCTGTCGCCTGCACACCCTCCCAAAATGGCGGTGTCTGGCGCCACATCTGCGCTCTGAAGCCTCCCTGAATGTGGCATGGATCCCCCTTCTCTCACCCCACACGACCCTCGAATTGGGCAGTCAGAGTAATTTTATGTGGGAGATGTAATTGCTAGTAACAGAACTTAAAAGACCCACAGTCCGCTACCTTATTCTGTGCCCCCTTTTCATACATTGTGCCCCGATCACGGGCGAGTGACAAGCTTGACCAGACACCGAAAACTGATCCCATGGCTGCCCTAGGCCACTTCCACGGTCTTAACAATAGTCCGACCTAAGATTGGTCCCGGGTCAGGACAGATATAAGAGCCTTCAATATGGGGGGGCGGCCCTCCCCACCCGACAAGGTCCTCAGCGCATACCCTTTGGTAAGTATTTGTGAATCCTCCTCTGAGTGGTTTGCAGCAGCAATCAATGCCGAGCAAATGCCATCTCTACCACATGCAAACCCTTCGAAGTTTCGCCTAGCGATGTGATCAACGCTAATCATGGGGTGACGGGCAGCGCAGAGCAGCTCGCGCGTGGTCACTCCAGTCCCAACCAAGCTTCCACATGTGGGGGGGGGGGAGGGGGGGAGCCTGACGAGAATCCAAGATATGCCCACAAATTCCGCAACCATTGCTCCTGCATACATCAGAGATGCCCAGATTGCACCATTCTCAACTGATCCCTCCCCTCCTACAGAGGCGGCAAGTGTTAAACCACCCTTGCCGGCCCACCCGGAGCTGGCGAGCGCTTCCTAGCCCTACTCCCATCGAAACTGATATGTCCACAACCAGTCCAGACATGCAGCAAAATTGGCGCAAGACTTGAAAACCGTTCCATACGACCATTGTGGACGGCTTCAAGAAAAGAGTCCCACCATTTTGAGACCGAGCAACAGATCACATACCCAGTTGGGTTTATCTTCTAGCTTCAATCCTCCATCTCCCGAACAGAATATTATCGAGGTCATCCAATTAGGCCTCACAATGGACGATCTGGAAAATCCCGCAAGCAGTCTCAACAACATCCTGGATTAGAAGCCTACAAAGTCAATTTAAAACAAGCGGACATAAACCCAACCTTAACAAAGCTTTTTAACTATTATCCTGTTGGAGGCCTGAAGTTACAGAAAATATATTTTGTGCTGGATCGTCCCCCACCGTGCTCTTTCGTCCGCAGAACCCGGACCCAAGAAAACCCCAGAGACATCATTTGCCGTTTCCATCACTTCAATCTTGAAAAGATGAGAATTTATGAGAAATGTCCATGCTCATGCGCAAAGGTTACGAGCTATGAAGTTGATGGAGATCATCCTATTCCTGGACCTCTGCTTGAAAACCCTCCGCATGCGTGCCGCGGTTAGCCTTTGGGTGAGAGCCTCCTACAAGCAAGAAACATCCATATCACTGGGAGTGACGCATTTTGCGACTGCAAGTGTCGCCATAACGACAAACTCCTCTCATTCCCTCTCACCCGATGCTGACCCACACGGTAATTCCGAACGGCTCTGAATCTTTCCAGAATACAAGCTTTCCAGATTTGGCAGACAGTGAATGCTTGCAGACACTCTTTTTTCGGTGACCCTATCCCACAACACCTGTAAAACCGACCTTACCGCAATGCCGCCAACCCTTTGACACAGGACACCGTCGACACCGCTGAAGGAGCCTAACGCGTTACGCTCAAGAAACCCAACCTCACCTGCTGAACCACTGTCAATGTCTTGTGGTAGAACTTAAGGTTTGATTTATAGGTCGTAGATTGAATAGGAGTATCACCCATATGATTGCTTTCCCAGGACAACCTGAGCCCATTGGGCCTGAAGTGAGTCTGGCGGGAGAAGTTAGATGCTCCTTATACCTTCGTATGCCTAACTAATTTTCCCCCTTTCTACCTCCCCTCCTCCATCCTATGCCCTAACTAATTTCATCTTTCTACCCTCCTCCTCCCCCCTCCTCTTAACCTCCTCTCCGCCCACCCTAAATGCCCTAAGCCCTCTTTGTATCCCCACCCGTGTTCTGTTATATACATTGGAGCCAAAATTGCACTCGTGGATAGTTTTGATGTATCTAAACAATTCCCTACACCATGGCGATTCTTCTGGCGATATGGTTGTCCTCAAGATGTTGGGGGACCAGCCACATCGCCACCCTCTATTTTCATGCCAATTTGGCCCTGTGACATCTGCTGTTTTGCTCTTTATTGGAACATTTACCCCACTTTTTCCCTACACATATTGTTTTGTAGGGCTCCACTGGTCCTACAATCAATCTTAGTGCTGCCCCCTAAAGCACTATTAGTCCGTTAGTCTCTTCCGCTTAGCTTTATCAGCCGGTTTTTGCTGCAGTACTTTTTTCTGGTACTCATGTAAAAGTTAAATTTGTTTTTGTTAGGTGTTTATTATCCATCCTAAAGTTTAGTATGAACTTCCATTTGTCTCAATTGTTCCTAGTGATGTCCAGTTTCCGAGGCTATGTGCTCCCGCTTCCGAGTTACCCCTTAATCTCTTGGCCACCTCTCTCTTCATACATATCATGGGCTACACTACGCATCTCCTCCTCAATGTAAAGGGATTTTAACCGTCCCCCCGAAAAGAGATCGCAAGTGCTATACCCACTTCCAAAGCTGAAATCACACATTGTTTGCTTGCAGGAAACTCATCTTCTGAAATCGCAGCTTCAGGGTTTTCGAAATAAATTCTTCCCTGTCAGCAGTAACTCTGAGTCCAAAACAAAAGGGGTGGGCAGTCTTTGGTCCCGATAATCTTGCCGTTCCGGGGTCCGAATGTTTATTGCAGGATGATGATGCCAGAATTCCTTTTTCTCACTGCCTGTAGATTCAAGGCCCACATGAAAACTATACGCAAATGTCTATGCCCCTAATTCTGGGCCACTAACCATTCCTCTCCAAAAGCTTTGACGCCCTCCGTCAACCTTTGCCACTGGACAAATTGTTTCTCTGTGAGACCTTAACTTTAACACTAGGACCCGTCAGTGGACTCCTCATCAGGCCCTCCCGCTTGGGCCAGGAGGAATGATTAATAGACTTAAAAATATCAATTGTCATGGTATGCAGCTCAGTGGATGTATGTGTATAACCTTCTCCATCCGAGAGAGACGTGACCTAATTCTTTTATTTTACACCCACGACGGCTCATAAAGCAGAACGATTACATAATATGCCACATCAATCACTATTGGCTTATGTTCACCAAGAGCGCTCCATTGGGTCCATAAAACCATTCGAACCATGCCCCCATCCACTGCGACTTCTCTCTCCCCCACCTCACACGTCCGGTCCTTCTTCTTTGAACTGAACGAACAGCTTCTGTTGGACGCCCTGGTGTCAATCGGAATTAAAACCAAAACATTGAATTCTTTATCCTCACACATCCAAGTCCTGACCGCCTCGACCCCCCCAGTATAAAAATGGGAATACTTTTTAAGTGCGTCCAGAGAGGGACTCTTTATCGAACATGGGGCAATACTGGAATGAGTGGAGCTCTCACAAAAATTGAGTCTCTCCCTTGAGCTACTACACCAGCTAGAAATGACCCACAAGTCTTCTGGCCTGGAACTCTTATTTCAGAGATGTTGTAAATCTCAAACACGTCACAAGGTGCTCAGGTTAATAGAACCAAAAACACAAGCGATACGAGCCATATTCTTGTTTCCACTATCTTTTTTATGTAGCGGTGTGACAGAACCCGGGTAGGTCCTTCTTGCCATGGCACATCGTGACAAAAGAGCATCCCTTTTCCATTTCCTCCATCAAAATTGATAATGTCGACCCGGTCTACATTACAGGAGGACATTAGCTAGAAAGCCATTCACACCTTCTAATTCGACCTATATAACATCCCTGACTCCTAAGAGCGACAGCTGGTCGGGAGGCATACCAAAACTCCCTGCAGGTTATACCTTTCAGAAACGACTCCTATCTCGGCTGGAGATGCTCTACTCTCCGCCTCCCTGGAGGAGCCCATCTTCGACGGAGAGAGCATAAGCCAGCAATCGGGGCTCTCGCCTTGCGTGGGAAAAGTTCCAGGACCAGACGGTTACACCTCAAATTTTTAAAGCTCTGTTTGATGGACCGTATCTCCTCTCCTTCCTTGTTCGGCATTTAACGAGATCAACACCAGGGGCTTCCTTCTCACCTGAATTTTTACTAAAAGCGGTAAATTACGGTCAAACCTAAGGAAGGAGAAGAACCCCAATTTAATGCTCGAGGTTATAGACCCAATCTCACTCATCAACACAGTACCCCCCCCGCCAAGTTTAACTTCCATAATTTTAGATCGCCAGAGGCTCGTACCTCTGCTGGGCTCCCTGATAAATACTGACCAGTTGGGGTTCGACCCCTTCCAGGATGCTCGGGTGAGAGTGAACAACACCCTCTAAACATTTTCCCTCATCCTAATTTCCGCTCAAGTCCCCACCCTTCCCCTGTTCTCTCCTTTTCCCTGGATGCGAGAAGTCCTTCGACCGGGGGGTGAAAACTGGGTCATTCCTGTGGGGTGGCCTTGCGGCATTTGGGACCGGGAACCTGCCAAGATGGATAAGTGGGATTGTGGCTCTTTACCGGCGACCCTACAAGCCCGAGATTTCGGATTATGGTGGCAACTATCTTCTTCCCTTCAAGAATCCTAATGGTACCAGGACAGGATGCCCGCTGTCCCCACTGAGCTCTATGTTTATTGCAATGGAGCACCTTCTATCAAGCGATCAGTGGTCGGAACCCCGCTACCAGGGTTATCATGAGTAGCTAGGACTCACTTTTCAAATGTTTCTGCTTTTCGCGATGGATTTGCTCCTCAACTATCCATCCCCATTTACCTCATTGCCAGCAGTGTTTGGGCCCATCAGCCGCTATGGCGCACTGAGGCAACCTAAAATTAAATATTGCGAAGAAGTATAGCCTTAAACCTGAATATTCCTGATGATGACATTGCGTGCCTTTAAGTCGGCTTTTCCCACTCCACATGGTCCCTCGTGCCTCGTTCAAGTACTTGGGGATACACATCCCCTCTAACCTAGAGAGGACTTTTGATCTCAACTTCTCCCCTCTGCTTGCCTCGATCGCTAACGACCTGTCGAAATGGGACAGGAAAGACTTCACGTGGCTGGGGAGAATCAATGTCTTAAAAATGAACACGCTTCCCCGCCTAATATATTGTTTTGTCAAAGCAGTCCCGGCTCTGGTCCCAATCCTGTTTTCACAGCTTTGGCATAAACTGTGTTGCTGAAACTTATTGTGTGGAGTCCAGACACCCCAGAATAGGCTAGAGCCACCCTTTTCCAAACCCAAATTAGAGGGGGGGTTAGCGCTCCTAATTTCCAACTCTATTATTTGGCGCGGTTCTGGTTAATGCACCCACGATACCTTCCACAACCTGGAACTCCAAGGGATGGGTTCACATGGCAGCACAAATGTGGGTGTTTTTCTACTGCAGCCTTTCCTTGGCTACCCGTTTGCTCTTTTACCTACACCAGGCTCCTCCCATGGGGACATGCCTTGTGGCGCAGACATTCTATCCGCGTTTGTAGGCCTTTCCCACCAAAGATGACTTTTGTTCCGTCCTGGGGGTCGAGCTTACCCCCTTGGTGTGGAACCCAGCACAATACCTGAATTGTTTATCCCCTGCCGCGCTCATACTATTAGGGGGGAGCCCTCATCCTCCACTTTTTGGGATGTGCTACCTTTCCGGAAATGCTCTGAGATCGTACCGGTGACTTGACGGGGACGCAACACATTAGCAATGTTCACCGGTAGGTTGAGGACAACAATACAACTACGGAGCGGTTTTTACTCGAAGTACAAGAGTTGACCTGGACCTACACAGGCCTTTCCCACCCCTTCTAGGTTCCATGGTGTCCTATTGTATTCCTCCGATTGAAAGCAATGCACTTCCAGAGTGTGAATGGGGTGCGTCCTGAATGTCCAAAACACAAACAAACTCACTTTCCAGATCTAGCTGGGAAATAGAATTAAGGTAGGGAGCTCCCCGAGTGAAGTCTGGGAAAAAACCTTTCTTATCTAACCCACAAAACCCTATTTCAACTAAAGCGCAGGAAGCTAAGACTGGTGGAGATAAGGTCGTTTACGCCAGGTGGTACAGAGACCCGTCCAGGTTGCTTCACTCCCTCTATCCAGATCCTCTAACGTCAATCTAGGAGGTGACTTGGAGAGGAAAGGAACAATGTCCCTAATTTGGTGTGGATGCTCGGTTTTTTCCTTCAACCTTTTTTGGGAAAGATAAGCCATAACTGGTATTTGAGGATCAGAAATTGAATCCGGCCCTCCCTTTTACACTTATGTGAACCTGCCTCTCCCACCTGTTAACTCTAAAGTTCCCCCACCTCCAATCCTTTTCTTGCTTCGGCTGCAAAGCCATCATCCCCCTCTCTTTGGGCGCTCCAATACCAAATGTCCTTAGCCTATCTCATCTTGTTATCAGGAGATCCCATAGACTCACGCCTAGAGAATTTTATTTGTAGAAATGACTCCCCGCTGCAAACCAGGTAAATTCCTGGTCGACTTGGAGTGACCGTGGATCACCTTTTGCCAAGGCTGGGGGACCTCTAGGCGCTGGGTACCTTAGGCACAATGACCCGGAAACTTTGGGTCTGCCCCCCATGTGGGGTGGAGGGCTCCGCATTACCCACGAGGGAGGGGGCGTAGGCCCTGACCGGCTGCTGCGACACCCCTGTGGGTCTCTGCCGGACACCGGACTGGACATCCCCTGTTGTGTGTTTGTATTGTTGCTGCCTCTGGCGGTTTTCTTTTTGTTTATGGTTCTTCTTTACTAGATATGAGTTTTGTAAGGAGTTTGACACCATTTTACACATCTACTTACCCAATCGCCCCATTATCTGGATACAAATGGCTCGAACCTTAGCCGGCGGCATTTGGAAAAAAATTTTCTTTATTTATTTTTTTCTCCTCCTAATTTTGCCTCCCATGTTCCACTCGACATTAAAAGGTTTAGGAGGTTTACTATATACTTATGCATGTACTATTATTGTCTAATGTCAGGTATTGCTTGTTTCGCTATCTCATATCTGTTGCTTCGTTTACTGATTATGAATATTATCATCAGCACATTACCTCGACACTGTCTTCTGTAACTTGTTATATTTGTTCCAGTTTCTTTACCCATGTATTTCACGAATGAAAACTCAATAAAAGTTTGAATAAGAAAAAAAAAGGAGTCATTAACAAGTTGAAAGTAGCAGTGGAGCTACCGTGATTTTACTTTGCACCACCAACTACATTTCTCATTGAACTGGAACAGCTCACACAGGACTGGGATAACTTGTAGGCAGAAGTACAAGAAAAAAAAAAAGCCTAACTAAAATGATTTCACATCCAACTATTTTATTACAAATCCAAGGCTAATAGAAAAAACACAACTACATTAAAAACAATTAAAAGTCCACAAAACAAATTGTGCCCATCTTGGAAAAAGGCATAAACCACGTAAGAGAAATGTGGGATAAATAGAACGTACCAGTAGAAAAAGTATAATATTAGAAAAAAGGGACTATAAGTGTAAATCCACAAAACATATTTACATTAAAAAAAAAAATCCCAAACCACCGCTATAGGCGATGCAAGTGAGGAATTAGCTCCCACACAAGACCTTATTTCTCCATGAGGGATTGAGTGTCATGGATTTCAATCCTATTGCTTGGATTATTCATCTATACTTTACTGTATTTATCATGAGATTTCTTGTAATCCGCTTGTACAATTGCTTTTTAAAAAACAATTACTTATTGTGAATTTACTTCTGCATAGTGCCTTTCTTTTAATATACTTTTTCTACCAGTGCATTCTGTTTATCGTGTGTAGTATATCTGTATTGTAAGATAGGGCCACAATTCTATCGTGTGCTTTTAATGTGTCTATGGAGTTTTATTGGTAAGTGTATATAGGTCCCCGCAGCAGGTAGGTAAATGTATAGGCCCCTTAGTAGGTAGATATATAGGCCACTCAGAAGGTTGGTAGGTCCTCTTCAGGGGCGTACCTAGAGAAGCCTGGGCCCCATAGCAAACTTTTGGATGGGGCTCCCTCGATCCTCCCCGACCATGAACATTTACCAGGACATGCAGTTACTAAATAATACAAGGAGTGATTATCTCACCATACCTATCACCATCATACTGCTACCAAAAATATCCCATTATACCAAGACCAATATTACAAATAACGCCACTACATAAGGACCTGATTATACCGCCAGAACATGACCTCAAATTAACAACACATAGTGACTGAATAATACCCCTATACTATTACTGATCAGTCCACAAAGACCAATAGTACCACCATATAGTGACTATGTAGTGGTAGGTATTAGTGTGCACAGGGGCTCTACAGACTAATTACTACCCCCATACAGTCACCATATAGTGGTAGACAGCAGTGTACACAGACTCTACAGACATAAATGATTACAGTGCAGTTACCTCTTGTGACTCACAGGTGACGTTTCTCTGACAAGTCATTGACTTTCCCTTTTGTTCTGCATTCAGTCCAGACCACCATGATGACTTCTCCCGGACACCACTGGTCCCTGCAGATTTGGACACAAATATCTTAGAATCCTCACTTTTCCAGCACCTCACTTCCGGCCCCCCACCTCTGTACAAACTTCCAGGAGGTGGCAGAGGGGTAAAGGCCATAGCTTAAAGGTCCAGTCTCCTAGAGGAGAACAGAGGATTCACCCCCTGGAGATTGTGTTACAGCTATGGCCTGTACCCTTCAAAATCATATTGCCAGGTAGGTAGACCCCATTAAATAGGTTGGTAGGTCCTAGATAGGTAGGTTGGTAGGCTCCAGGTAGGTAGTACATAGTCCTCAGGTAGGTAGATTGGTCCTAGGTAGGTAGGCAGTAGTCAAGCAGGTCTCAGATAGGTAGGCTACAGATAGATGGGTAGATTGGCCCTAAGTAGGCAGCAGTTAGGCCCCAGGTAGTTAGCTAGGCAGTAGCTGGGCCACAGGTAGCTCAGCTTAAGGTGGGGCCCATATAGGTAGATAGTTAAATAGCATACATGCCAACTTTCCTGATTTGGGCGGGAGGGGGTTCCTGCTAATGGGGGTCAACTCTCGCCCCCCTGGAAGAGTCCGTTAACCTCCCGTCGCCAGCAGGCAGCAGGAGTTCTTTAAATAACCGCAGCACCCGAGTAGCGCCAGGGCGCTGCTCCGGCGGCACCTGGGCTGTTCCTACAGGCGGGTGAGGCTATACTCGCATCCCCTGCGACGCTGAGTCTCCTCGGTCGGCAGCCGCTGCCGGCCCAGGAGATCTCCGAAATTGGAAGCGCTGCGGGGAACCTGGTGAGGTAAGTAGTTTTTATTATTTTATTTGTATTGGCTATAGGGGGCACTCCCTGGCTATAAGGGGCACCTACAAGGCTATAAGGGGAATTGACCTGGCTATAGAGGGCATCTGGATAAAGAGGGCTACTACCTGGATAAAAGGGGGCTACTACCTGGCAATAAGGGGCACTACCTGATTAAAGGGGGATACTACCTGGTTTGAGGGGGCATCTACCTGGCTAGTGGCGGCAACAACCTGGCTTTCTTCCAGAACCGTTATGCAGTTAGGTGGAGTGGGTGTGGCTTTTCGAAGGGGCGTGACTCGCCAACAAGATGAGTATGGCCATTCAAATTCTTTTACCACGGCACGCATAGCGCGCCACCCATTCGATTCTCCCACTTTCAAAAGTTGGCATGTATGATAAATAGGCTATAAGAGGCCCCAAATAGGCAGGCAGGCTTTAGCTAGGCTATATGGGGTCCATTTAGGCAGGCAGGGTTTACATTAAGGTTTCGGCTATAGGGGGCCCCAGATAGGCAAGGTTTGGGTAGGCTATATGGTCCCCATATAGGCAGACAGGCAGGATTTAGGTAGCTATAAGGGCCATATATGTAGGCAGCCGTGACTTAGGATAGTCTATAGGGGCCATATATGTATCCAGGCAGGGCTTAGGGTAGTCTATAGGGGCCATATATATATTCAAGCAGGGCTTAGGGTAGTCTATAGGGGCCATATATGTAGGCAGGCAGGACTTAGCATAGGCTATAGGAGGCATATATATATAAACAAGCAGGGCTTATGGTAATCTATAGGGGCCCCATATAGGCAGGCAGGGCTTAGGATAATCTATAGGGCCCCATAGAGGCAGGCAGGGCTTAAAGTAGGCTATAAGGGCCCCATATAGGCAGGCAGGGCTTTATGGTAGTCTATAGGGGCCTTCACATAGGCATTCAGGGCTTTAGGGTGGTCTATAATAGGCCCTCATATAGGCAGGCAGGGCTTAGGGTGGTCTATAGGGGCCAAATATAGGCAGGCAGGGCTTTATGGTAGTCTATAGGGGCCCCCATATAGGTAGGGCTTTAGGGTGGTGTATAGGGGCTCTCATATAGGCAGGCAGTGCTTAGGGTGGTGTATAGGGGTCCTCATATAGGCTGGCAGGGCTTTAGGGTGGTGTATAGGGGTCCTCATATAGGCTGGCAGGGCTTTAGGGTGGTGTATAGGGGCCCTAATATAGGCAGGCGGGGCTTAGGGTGGTGTAGAGGGGCCCTCATATAGGTAGGTAAGGCTTAGGGCAGACTTCATAAATGGTAAAAAAAAAAAGAAATCACTTACCTTCCCCACGCTCCCTCCCTTGTAGCTCAGCTCCTGGACAGTCTGTGCTCAGCGCAGGTGGCGCAATGATGTGACGTCATCGCGCAGCCCACGTCAGCACTGTGGGCTGGTGCCTGCGCCTAGCAGGCAGAGTAGCAGAGCGCAGCGCCGCAGGCGCTCCTCTTTGCAAACAGCGGAGGGCCCGGGCTTTCAGAGGCAGCATGCGCCAGGCCCTGCAGCTCTGCCCCGCCGGCAGTGAACTGGTATTTTCACTGCCGGTAGGAGCTGGTAGTTCCACCCCTGGTCCTCTTAGTAGTTAGATTAATAGGTCCTGCAGAAGGTTGGTAGGTCTATAGTATGTCTAAAGGGTCCCTCAGCAGATAGGTAGGTCTATAGGTCCACCCAGAAAGCCAAATTCAGTTACTTACCACAAATTTAAAATGTAACTAATTTTAATTAATTGGGTTAAGTAACTACAGCTAAGGCCAAATGGCAGTGTTCCTAATTTACCCATTAAGGACTAAGGGGGACATGTTTGAAAACTGTCTAGGTCTAAGACTTTCTTTGATTCCCATAGCAATCAAACAGAGCTCATAACAACCAATAAGAACCCATAGCAACCAATGAGAGCTCAGCTATTATTTTTTTCAGAGCACTACTGTCATGGTTCACGCCGTGGTCCCCTGCCATGGACCGTAATCGTGTCCGTGCCTTCCTTGTACTTACTTCCTGGGGTCCTGTACGTGCACTGCGCCTCTTAGGGCGTGCGCGTGCGGCAGCTTCCTGCCCTTTGTACGTCCTTGTCCTGATCACCTTCCTCTTGATCTGTGACCCCTGGCTATTAGAGCAAGTTCCTGTCTGTGCTTTAGTGTCAGTCCATTGCATTTGTGTTGAGCTTCATGCTGAGTCCATCTCTGAGCTCCTGCCAGCATCTCAGTTCTGCTGTTCTGGATTTAACCCCCGTGATGTAGGTCCAGTTCCTGCTATCCACCAGAGCTCCTGACCACCCTGTCGGTCTCATTTGCTTTCTCTGCACCCTTCCTGTATCCTGCCATTATACCTGTTCAGTAACCTGCTGTATCTTGCCGTGCCACCTGCCCAGTACCTGCTATGTCCTGATGTTGCACCTGTTCTGTATCCTGATGGATTCCTGCTATGTGTATGTTTATTCCTGCTTAAACCTGCTTTGCATACGTTACCCTGCTGTAGCTGTTTACCCTTACTTCTGTGCCTGGAGAGTCTGTCCTGCACCTCGGCTGTCACCGCAGGTAGCCACGTCAGGGGTAGCGACCTGGGGGTTCCCCGCAGCAAAGTCCGTCCTGCTTTGCGGCGGGCTCCGGTGAAGACCGGGGGCCCCTTAGACTCCGCTCCCTGGCGTGGATCTATATATACCATCTCGCCTGCGGTGATCACAGTGGATCCACACCCGGATATCAGCGATTTCGTACGTTGTTGTTGCTGTATCGTTACAGAATGGACTGAACATCGCCTCAGTGCACATGCTGTTATCGCCGTATCGTTACAACTACATGAAATGAAAGGGGAACTTTGGTTGCTATAAGTTCTTATTGGTCACTATGAGCTCCGATTGGTTGCTATGAGCTCTGATTGGTTTATATGGGCATCAAAGAACGTCTTGGACCAAGACAATTTTCATACATGTGGCCCCACAATTTTTTTTCAGTCATGTTCGTTTTTCCCTTCTTGCCTTCCAAGAGACATAACTTTTTTATTTTTCCATCTACATAGACATAAGAGGACTTTTATTTTGCAAGATAAGATGAACTCTTTAATGGTATCACTGACCATAGCACAGAGTATACTGGAAGCTGAAAAAAAATTCTAAGTGGAGTGAAATGTGAAAAAAAACTAACTTACGCCATGTTTGCGGGGAGGGAGGGGGGTTTTATTTTATGGCATTCACTCTTCAGGTTAAATGATGTGTCATCTGTATTCTGCTGGTGGATACGATTGGCAGTACCAATTATATAAGGTTTTTTTTTAATTCGATTTCTTAAAATAGTGCAGTGCTGTTTTCTACGACCCATAATTTTTATGTACTTACATCAATGGACCAGAGTGAGAGGCATTTTTTGCGAGCCTAAGTGCTCTTTTTATTGGTACCTTATTGAGATACATGTGACTTTTTGATTACTTCTTAACCCAATTTTTATGTTTGAAAACTGTCATGCAGTAAGACTGTCTTTGTTGTCCATAGCAACCAATCACAGCTCAGCTCTTATTTTCTCCAGAGCACTGTGAAATGAAAGCTGAGCTCTGATTGGTTGCTATAGGCTCTATTTGGTTGCTATGAGCTACAAAAACAGTATTACAGCTAGACAGTTTTCAAACATAAGGCCCAAAATGACCAAACAAACACGCAATTTTGGAGTGTGGATTTTTTTTTCTTGTAAGGTGTTTACTGGAGGGAATAAATTATATTATATTTTATTAGATTGGAATTTTAGAAATGCAGCGATACCAATTATGTGTAACTTTTTATTTTATTTCTAAAACTGAACTTTGAACTTTTAATATCTATTCTCTTTTATAGCTTTAAAACTTTTTTTTAACTTATATATTTAGTTCCCATAGGGTACTAGATCACTAAGGGGGCCTGATTGTGAGTACACGTTCTATATTATATATATATATATATATATATATATATATACACACACACAGGCAGACCCCAACATAAATCTATACGGCTAAAAAAAGTCCCCTGGTTACAAACGGAGACTTATGGGGCTTGGCTGACATTCAACACTGAGTCACGCACCATGATAACCAAGTGCCAGCATCCCACAGCTGCACATGAGATATAGAATGTTAGGGGAAATCTTCTAAAAAAGGGCACAGAGAGCAAAACAAATGTAAAAACTGTTCCCTGCACTATCCCAATTTTTTTTTTGCTGGAATTACATTTAATAAATATACCTTAATTTACCTCAACTACAACAAACCTACAGTCCCTATCCCGTTTGTAACCTGGGGATTGTGTGTGTGTGGTGTGTGTGTGTGTGTTGTGTGTGTGTGTGTGTGTGTGTGTGTGTGTGTGTGTGTATATACATATATAGTGCAAAAGGGTGTACAAAGAAAATATACATATAAAATGCTGACCCACAGAGCTGACAATTAATCTGCAGTCATATTGATCAGCTCTGTGGGTCAGATATATAATGCTGACAATATATGTTGTGGGTCAGCACAGAGCTGACAATCAGTCTGCAGTTGTTATATTGGCCCCCAGACATGTATTTAACAATCAATATGTGATATATCCCACAGCCTCCATGTAAATACCTAATCTGGCTGCCGGTAGCTCTGCAGGGTTCAGCACAAACTGATGAGCAGGAGTTGGTGGAGAAGGAGAGGGGTGAGGGAGGAAGAGTCCAGGGGCCGGGGCCCATGGCTTACTGCAGCCTTTCTCCTCCTCCACCACTACAAACAGACACTGCGGCCAGCAGCTAATAGTACAGTGACTGCTTTCCTCCGCCTCTCCCGATGCCTGTGCAGAGCACAGCATCAAAAAGGAACTCCGGAGCCACTGGGAATAGTAGTCGCCGCATCGTTGGTAAAGAGAGCCAACAATGCCCCGCTACTCCAGTGAGTGATGGCTGGCCGGATGGGGGATGGAAGATTCGGGGCAGCAGGTGTTGTATCCGGGGCACGAGCCCCGGATAAAACAGCCTAGCGATGCCCCTGATAACTGTAACGCGGTTTTTGGCACGGACTTGCGCCACAAACTGCAGTCGGATTTCGACCGGCCCAGTACATTGAACTGTTCTAGAATCCACCATAATACGGTGGATTACAGAAGATGTTCTATAAGTCTGTGGGTTAGAAATCCGACAATAGAAAATCTGTGCTGTGTAGACTACAGCTCGGATTTTCTATTGCAATCTATGGGCACTGGTTACAGTCGAATTTTTGCTTATTGTAAATACTGAATCCCCTCAAAAATCCAACCAGAAGCCAGTGCATCGCCTAAAGAGACATGGTCTAAGGGGATGTTCACACGACAGAGTAAAATTTAAGTGAGGAATCCACACAGATTTTGCCATTGAAAGCTAAGACGTCTGAACCATTATTACTCTAGTACATGCTTATTGCATGTGGATTTAGAGTTTTTTTTGGATTTGGTTTTGCAGACGATTTGAGGTCAGAGTCCATTTAGTTAAATTTTGGACACAGATCCATGTTAAAATCCACATGCAATATTTATCACAAATGTTTTGGGTGCTTATTACATAAGGTTTTTATCCATCTCATTGATGTGTGGAATACAACCACAGAATGAACATGTTAAAAGTTTTTTGACCAAGCATCGGTTTTGAAAACCTCTCTGAAAATACTCATTGTTTGAACTACAAAAGATATTTTAGATTGAGGTCAATGGAAATCTTTTTTTTTTTTTCCAGCTTTCATCATGGTTTTATAGGCAGAATCCAAATAGAAATCCTCATCATGTGAACAGGGCCTTAGGGTGGGTTCTTATATTGCAAAAACGCAACCAAAGTGCAAGCAATAAGGAATTGTTTTTCTAATTGAGCTCATTTTCACTCGGGTTCCAAATCCAAGTTCGTTAAAGCACTTCTATGCGTTTTTTTAAAAATGATATCACAGAAAAACGGACATTGATTACTCAAAAACAAAACCACAAGGCCACACTTACAGCTCTATGCCTGGACTAGAGACTGAATCCCAATAATAATATCACTGCAAATTATAATCCCTGTTAAAAACATAACTTTTACTAAACCATCTAAAATTATACAATCTAGACCCCTATAAATTACCACTACATACCTAAATGATACAGCATACTGTGCACTATCCGTCAGTGGAGTAATCGCCCCGATAAAGGACGGCTCCGCTTTTATGACAGATAATGTCACTATATACGTGTATAAACACCTTAAATCCCAGCTAGAGACTGAATCCCGTAGCAGGCAACATAGGCCCCAGTGCTACATGGGAAATATATAACAGGTGCAGATAATTAATGAGCAGCATCTCACACACCCATCCACTAGAGGAGCAACTGAATGTTAAGAAACTGCACCTTAAAGGGGTTTTTCCACTATGTAATGTAGACGTGTGATCCTCCAAAATGGGTATTTAATCGTTTTTCTAATTATATCTGCTTTCAATTATTGCAGTCTGAGAGAGCTAGTTGGTGGCTTACGTGCCCTTAGTTTCTTAAAAGCTTGCATTATATACGACCTGACAAGAGCTGCTGGCCGGGTTTGTGCAGAGCACACTTCTTATCTGATGAGAGGGAGCTGAATAAGCTTTCAAGGCACCGGGTAGAAATATGTTGTCTTTTGTATACAGAATCCACTAGTTGTAGGGTGATTATCTGAGTAGATCCCTGCTTTATCTGATGACAGGGAACATGAAGGAGCTTTCAAGAGGCTGAAGAAGCTTTCAAGCTGCTGTGGAGAAAGGTGTTGTCTTTTATATACAGAATCCACTAGTTGTAGTTTGATTATTTGAGTGAACATTTCACACGATCCCTTATGCATGGCTCTGTGCTCTGGCTGTGTCTCTCTCCCTCTCAGTTCAGCGTGGCTTGTTTACATTTGCTTCTTAGCAGATAAGGCATGTCCTGGCAAAACCCCTTTAAGTAGGTAACAATTCACACCAGTATGCAAAAAAAGCCACAGTATAATACATGGGGAGACTGCACAAATGCAAAAATATCGATAAGACAACCACTCACACGCCTTCTATGCATGATGGAGGTGGTTGCTGGTGTTATAATTGCATATAGATAAAGCGATACAAAGGGGGGTGTGAGGGATACGTTTAGCGTGGTTCACCAGGGTTAAACCCCGAGGGACCTCTTTTTGATTGGGGGGGTTGTCCAAAACCCTTTTCGGGTTTTTCAACCCAAAAATGTTACACCACCACCCCCCCAGTTTTTTAGGGAAAAAAAAAGCATCAAAATATGAGGTATTAGTTGATACGGGGCCCACTAAGCAAGCTCGAAACCCACGTAACGGTCCTCATTTTTACGAGCCCCTACTCTAAAAAATTTACCAAAAAAAAAAATTTCCACGGGGAAAAAATGGGAAATAAATTACTCAAAAACAAAACCACAACCCCATACTTAAGCTCAAGGGCTTAAAATATAGCAAGAACACAAAAACCCTTTTTTTTTTTCCCAACAGGGGATATATTTATATATTTTATATTTTAATATTTTATATATATATTATATATATATATATTTTTATATTATATATAAAAAATTATATATGTCATTTGTTTTTTTTTTTTTAATGGTGAAATTTTTTTGAAGGGCAAGTATTTTTGGGTTTTTTTACTTCAGTTATTACATAAATTTTAAAATTTTAAAGGGGCACCCCATTCATTAAAGGACGTTTGTAGAAAAGGGACTTTGAAAAACCCAGAAAAAGCAAAAAATTTAAATTTTGGGGCAGGCAACCCCTTTGCAAAAAATTTTTAAAAAATTTTGGGAAGGGGTTGCTGTCAGACGGGGGGGTTCCGAGATTTGGGGGAAAAACTTTTTTGCCCAGTGAGGCTGTTTAAAAAAAGGAAGCATATCACCCCCAATGAGCCCCTGTTCGTGCCGGGGGACTCCCCCATTTATCCCCCCTGTACAGTTTCACATGAATTATTATTTTTTTTATTTTTTATTTTAGGCCCCCTTGCTTCCAGGGCGCTGTCCCATTCAGGGGATTAATACATAAAAATAAGTGGGAAAATTTCCATAGTGACAAAAGGGACTAAAAATTGGTACAGAGGGAGAGGGGCCCTCCCGTGAGGGCTTCCCCAAATCAAACAGGGAAGGAGGGATGTCATGCCCCCACGCTTCATGGTTCTTAATCAGTATTTGTAATTTCTATTACTGCTTTGAAATTGTTTTAAAGTTTCCCCTTTCATCTTCCTGTATGTGTGCTCTGAGGTATTCAGCTCCCCCCTTTTCTGTTTCTCTATCTTTTCTGTCTTTTGAACCCTGTTTTCCTCACCCTCTGCCCCAACTCTGTAAAGTTTTCATTTTTTCCACTACTTTTTGGGTTTTAAATTTAAAAAGATTCAGCCTGGAAAAAAAACTCCGGGTTGTTCTTCATACACCCCGGAGCAGTTGAGTTGAAACTTTTGGGACAAGTTTCCCTGAAGTAAGTTTTAAAGTTAAAATCCGGGAACTTTCTTTTACCCACATGGGCCTGATGAATTTCTAAAACTGCGGGTCGATATGGAGTCGGGAAATAGTGAAAAGAGGGGTTTAAAAACCCAAGATAAGTCACAATTTCAGCAGAGTTTCCCAATTACAGCTGAGTTTTTGGGGAATTGACAAGAAAGATCAGTCTGAGTGGGGTAGAGCTTTGCTAAAATACACCCTTCGACTCTTCTGGGAAGATCTTTCCTTTTCCCTCCATCTTATTTTTCTGTCTGTGTTACATCATGGCTGAGGCAGCCCATACGTTGGGACCAGCTAGACCCGGCAAGATGAGGGGGAATTATCCAAAACCCTAGTGAGAGAAAAAAAAAAATTTTTAAACTCACCCTACAGGGAAAAGTCAGAGGGGAATCTTGAAAGCTTAAAAAGTAAAATCCCTTTATGAAGTATTTGATAATGGGAAAAACTGCTTGGGTCACATTCCCAATTCACAGTGTGATTGCAATAAAAACCCCACAAAAAGGGAAACCCCTGGGGACAACTCTCTGCAATTTTTGAACATAAAAATTTAAAAGTTCCGATTACGTTTTTGTTTTACAAAAGCAATCCCCCAGATTTCTACAAATTGCTAGCTTCCAGGGTTTAATATTGAACGTGAAAAACCTGTATGTAAAACAAAAAGCCCAAAAATTAATGTCAAAAACCCCCACAATGCAGGAAACATCACCCTTTTTTCCAAATTACTAAGTTTCCCAAAAAGTTTCTTTAAAAGTCACGATTTTTAAAGATATTCTACGCTCAGTAAACCCAGTCATAAGAGCCGTCCC
This sequence comes from Phyllomedusa bahiana, assembly GCA_025379985.1. Lineage (NCBI taxonomy): Eukaryota > Metazoa > Chordata > Amphibia > Anura > Hylidae > Phyllomedusa > Phyllomedusa bahiana. Next base: position 34,180 of record JAODAL010007961.1, on the reverse strand, counting down.
GAAGCTGAGGCTATTTGGAATACAGGAGATTTTGCACGAAAAAAAGCAGTTATGGAAGCGGGGGAAAGCAGTAGGGAACCCAAAAACAGTCAGAAAAGGGCAGTATTAAAAGCAGAGACAGCAGCTAGGAAGCAGAAACAGCATGAAAAAGAGCGAGAGGGAAAAATCCAAAAAACAATGTAAAAACATGCCACCGCCATGGAAAAGTTTTAAAGGGTTTCCCTTGAAAAAGCTGCTAGGGGGAAGTGAAGGAAGAGCTCCGCCTATTTTCATTTTAAGCTGTAGAAGCCCTTTGTTAAGCGCCCAAAGAGACTATTTTTGTTTAAGCCAAAACAGCGAATTTTTGGGAAGGGCCAAAAAACTTCCCTGACATTTTGTTTTTTCCTCCAGTGCAACAAAGCACAGACCCTTTGGGAGTTTCCCGGCATTGGGAGGTCAGTACAGCCCCTACTTTCCATGCTGCATCCTTTTATTCCTTACAAATCCAATGCACCAATGCCAAAACCCCCCTGAAACCCCTCAAATACAAGTATCAAGGCCCAAAACCCAAAAGGGCCAGAAAGGGGTTGTCCCCCTAAAAAACCAGGGCCAAACCAGCTTCAATATAATTAAATTGAAAACCTGCTTTTCCCAATGAATGTTTAGGGGCAGCTCTTTATGCCCAATGTCTCTTAATCAGATACCACTAAACAAAAATGATCGCACTATTTTCAGCCTCAATTCCCTGTAAAAGTCAGAAAGGTAAGACATGTCAGAGTTTGCAAGGTTCTGGTCCCCGGGGATTTAAAAAAAACGGGGGGCCTCCCCGGGTTTTGTGAGGGCCCGGGAGAACTACAGACCCGGGAAAATGTCCCTTTTAAGAAAAGCAATTGATAAATATTGGCATAAACAGCTGTAAAAGAATGGACCTGCTGTAAGGTTTGGCTGGGCCCGCAGTCCACAAAAAGGTGTCAAGAGATCAGAGCTGTTCATATTGAAAATTCTGGGGGCCAGGCCCAGTAGTGCTTGGGGGGGGAATAGAACGGGGGCGTTGGCGTCCTAAAGCCATGGGAAAATTGTTTTTTACAGGGTTTTAAAATTTTTTCCCCAAAAAAATTTCCCCGGGGCAAGGACAAGGGAAAATTTCCAAGATCGTGATTACTCTTTGAGCTTATTTGGGGGCCCAAAGCGGGGCCTCCTTACTGGTCAGTTTCCGGGGACATGCTCGTGGGGAAACCCCCAAATTTTTTAAAAATCCCTTTACAACTTTAAAAAAAAGGTGGCCCGCCCTGGGTTTCAAGATCAAAAGGGATTTCCCCTTTTTTCCCTTTTCCCTTTCCATTTCCTATTTGTGAGTTAAAAAAAGAAAATTTGGCAGAGCCCAAGAATCCCCCAAGGGCTTCTTATCCCGTGAGTCTGGGGGGTTATTTTCTTCCCCAAAGGGGGGGACAGCCCACCCCCTCTTATCACGGGAAATCGTAGGGGGCCCGGGATCAGAAAAAAGATGACTTTTTTTCCTGCCCCCTACATCATCTTACGGGAAGAGCAGTAAAGGTGAGAAAATTAAAAACCCAAAAATCGTCTATGCCCAATTCCGGAAAAACCAACCTCTAAAGAAATGATCGGTTTCAGTAAAAAAAACCGTTAAGGAAAAAAAAGAGTTTTTGCAAAAATTTGGGATTTGTTACAAAATGTTGTGCTTCCACCGGAACTTTTTTGCAAAAGATTGTTTACAGTTTTAAATTAAAGTCCCTTAATGTGACAGGGGTTGACCATGTGCAAGCACTTAAATAATCTCAATCCCAGTTTGGAGCCACCCTTTCCCCAGTCCCCCGCCAGTGGAAAAGCATGGCGGGGGAGAAAAATTGGACCAAAACTTTTTAATTCCCACCGTATCCCCTATGCACAGAAGTTTTTTGGGAAGGTTTTCTAGGGAAATCGTGTGCAAAGATATGTTTTGGGTAAACGTATTTCTCAAGGATATCCAGAAAGAGCCCCAAAAGGTATTTCCCAAATATTGGATGTTAAAAAGCAACCGGCACTTGCGTTCCGAACTTTTGTTTTGTTCAACCTTGAAGGAGACCCCCTCCCCTTAAATTTTGGGGTTTTCCCCAGTGGGTCACGAGGTCTCTGGAAAGAGAGCCAGGGACTCATGGTGCTTCATTTTGAAACAAGGTCGGGGGTTTAACCTTCCCAAAAACTTTTTGAATGAAAAATACCGCCCTAACAGAGGGGAAAATTCCTTACCCCGAAGTGGTTTCTTCATAAATACCCAAAGGCCTTTAGTCACAAAAATTTAACCTGCTCTTGACAAGAATGCAAAAAATTCCTATTTCCCTCCCGGCAGAGACTTTTTCCCCGGGTACACAAGGCGCCAGCAAATAATGGACCTCAGGGATGCCCCAAATTTTGGAAACGCCTTGATCTAGGGGGGAATCTGGGAAAACTTTTTGCTTAGCCCAGTTTAAGAACCCCCATAAGTTTTCCCTCATTCAAAACCCATGTTTTCCCAAAGGGTCGCAGCACCCATTTTAAACCCATGTCAAAACCTTTACTGGGAAAAGAAAAAGCTCATGGTAGGGCAGACCAATAAAACTAGAAGAAAAAACATTCCTTTTTCCCTTTTTTGGGATGCCAGTCTTGGATCAGCAGTCTTTAGTTTTAAAAATGGAAGAAACAAACTAGCACTGCAGAGAAGAAAGGAATTTTTAAGATTATGGAAAGGGGTTTGCCCCTGATGATCAACAAACTGGGTAGCCACTCCCTTTTGCACTCCCAAAAGCAAAAACTACCAAACAATCAAGCAAAAAATTGCTAGATTCTCTTTTTTAAAACGAACTTTAAAAGGGGGGAAAACCCGAAATGGAGGAAAAATTATGTGGACTTTTTGCAGAACATATTTTACAGGGAATGGAACCTGCCCCACCATTGAGGAAGGGAAAAAAAGAATGCTGGGGGACCCCTTTTTTTGGCTTGTTTCCCCTCGCAAACCTAAACAAAAATTGGGTTTTGTTTGATTCCAGCGCTCAGCATGAAAAGGGAATTTTTTCCAAAAAATGTCCTAAACCCGGGGCCCCAATTTTTAAAAATTTGTCTTAGGAGTTAAATAATCCCCTTCCGTCAAAAAACCCGTTGCAATAATGGGTGGGCATTTCAGCAAAAGTTTCATGGGTTCATCGTGAGGGGGAAAATCCCGGAATTAACCCTTTGATTCTTTTTTGGGACAAGGGGCAATAAAATCAACAGTGAAGTCATGACTACCGGATGAAAGTTTCATGTCCTTTTGGGAACACCCCCCCTCCTTCCGTTTGCAAAAGAAATTTTGGGGCTGAGAAGAAAAACCCCAAATAGGGAGGGAAAGGGGTTGGGGTCCGGTCGTCGTTTGTTGAAAAAGAAATTTTTTTGTTGAGTTTGGGCTTTAAAACCTTCCCTTCCAGCAAAGAAGCAATTTATTCCTCACCCGAAAAGGAAATGTGTATGTTGCAAAACCCCAGGGCTTCACAAGATCATCTCTAACATTCCCCGAGGTAATGGATGATTTCCTTGGGTTTCCCTTTCTACCCAAATTTTAAAAACCTTAATTTGGGTTGTTTCCCCCCCCATTCAGCGCGCCCAGGTTTACTGTGGGAGTCAAACAAGGGCATGTTTTAAAATTTCAAGTGTAAACCCGTGCCCAACCTTTCATTTAAACGGGGGGAATCTTGTCTGTTTTGAAAAAGTGTCTACGGGCCCTTGAATTCCCTTGCTCCCAAACCCCTTCTTGCTGCTGTTAGGAAAAAAATTTGGGTTTTTTGGGTGATCCCTGGAAGCCTAGGGCAGTTTGCCTACCTGAGGGTGTCTGGGAAAAGGGGAAAAAGCCAACTGTGGATTTTCCCGGAAAAGCCAAGCTAGTTCCCAAAACCCGCGCATTCTGTTCCAAAACTGAAAATTTGGCGCAGGCCCCCAGTAGGGTTTTTGCTGAAGTTATAAAAATCTCTAATGACCCCAATCCAACTATCGCGGAAAAGTTTTTCTCCTGTTTTAGGTTTCATTGACCACATGACTCCTCCAAGTTTCTTGTTTCAGACTTGGGTCACTACCCATGATGCCAAATCTTTATTTGGTGGGGGGACTGAATTGCAAGGAGATTGGCCAACAAGTTCCCAAGTCTATACCAGTGGTTTTCCCAAACTAAGGTTTAAGAAATACGCTTTTTAGCGTTTTCTCACGATGGAAGACCCCTCAAAGTGGTGGTTAAGGTGGGTAAAGGAAGTGTCACCGAAGAAAGGAAAATCTTTCCCATTTAGGAATATTCTGTACCCTTCCTATAAAAATTACCCCGGATTTACCATGGGTTGGGGGAAGTTTGGCATGTTGCGGCTTTCCCCCAAACCGAAAATTGGGGGTTTTTCTTGGTTTTGTTTTTAGGGGAAATTTTCTTTTTTGGAATGTACTGTTATTGAATATTATCTAGAAATTTAACTGTTGATTTTTTTGAAAGTTTTTTTCTTTTTCCCGGGTTTAAAAGGGAAAATTTTTTAATTGTAAATTTTAGTGAAATTAAAGATTTCAGCGGGGGGGTGTCATGTCCCCCGATTCATGGTTCATAATCGTATTGTAATTTTTTATTATGCCTTTGGGATTTTCTTTAAATTTGTCCCCCTCATCTTTTGTATGTGTGCTTTTGGGTTTAGCTCCTCCCCTTTTTCTAGTTTTTCTATTTTTGTTTACTGGGGCAAGTATTCCCCATCCCCTGCACCCCTCTGTAAAGTTTTTTCTTTTTCACCTATTCTTTGGTGGGGAAAAATTTCAAGTTCAGCCCGGGAAAAAAAAAAACCTTTTTGTTCTTCATAACGCCCGGAAACAGTTGAGGGTTTTCACTGTTGACAAGATTCTGAAAAATAAGTTCTTAAATTAATCCCGGGCTTTCATTACACATTTGGGCCCGATGTTTTTTTCATTGCTGTCAGATAGGGGTCGAATAAGGGAAGGGGACAAAAAGGGGAGGGCCATGGGTTTTTGGGGTGGGGGTAGTGCAAAGGGGTTATTTTTTGGTCATAGGCAATTTTTGAAGAGAGGGGTTTTTTTGGTTATGTTTGAGGCAAAAATTTTTAGTGGAGGGGGGTCTGATTTTGGGGGAGTGAGTTCCAGAGTGTGGGGGGGGAAAACGGGGGAAGTCTGGAGCGGTTATGTTTAAGGTGTAAGGGGGGGAGCGAGGAGAAGGTCCTGTGAGGAGGGAGGGTTGCGTTTTGGGGGGAGGTATCAGGAGATTAAGGGCCGAGATGTATGGGGGAAAGGTTATGGGTTTCCCTTTTAGGTTTAAGGTTGTAGCTTTAACTTTTATTCGTGGGAAAAAAAGGAAGGGTTGGCAGAGGGGAGAGGCAGAGGAGTGAGGTTTGGGTAAGATGGGCAGAGAGTGAAAGGGGTGGGTTGGGGGGGACAAGGTGTGGATGGGAGGCCCCAAAGGGGAAGAATGTTGCAGTAGGTTTGGTGGGAAATTTTACAAAGGGGGGGGATGGACAGATTTTTTTTGCTTTCAAAAATTAAGGGGAAAGAGGGGGATTCGGGGGGATAATTTTTTTGGTGGAGGCGGGAGGCAGAGGCAAAGGGGGTTTTGGAAAGTGCGGGTTTGAAGGACAGATGCATGGAGGCGAGTACGCTTCTTTGCTTCTATTTTTAATCATGACAAAGAAGCTTCCCCAAGCCTTGGAACATCTCTTTAATAAAGGCAGCTTTGCTGCAGTGCAGTTCTGCAACAGAAAAACTGCACTAGTACTGCATCAATACTGCCCTGTGTGAATGCACCCTGCTAGATTTGTAAATCCAGTACTTGAGGCCAAAGGGTACGTCCAGACGCCGAGTAAAATTTACTTGTCAGCTAATGTTTTTCAAGGAGTATTTCAGGTGATTTTTGTTTTTATTCCGGAGGATTTACTGTCAGAAAACAAGTCCCAATCATACAGCCGAAGAACAAGTTTTTTTTTTGTTCTTTTTACTTGTAAAAACCGTTGGAGAAAATATGTGTTTTATGGATTACAACAGGTATTTTCGATTTAGGGCAATGTCCATTATGCAGGTAGATGGCCCCTATTAGCCAGGCAGTGCCCCTATAGCTAGTAACAATAAAATAATAAAACCTACTTCACACCCCTCCCCTCACATGCACTCAGTCACTGCACACACACCCCTCTCCTCACAGGCAATCAGCCACCCCCCTCCCCACACACAGCCAACCCTGCACTCACCTGTCCTGCAGGCATCCAAGTTTTTCAAACACGGGAAAGGGGCGGAGCTTCGAGGGTCCCGCTAAGCCCCACCCCCTACACCCACAATGCTCTCGCAGGTTCCTCTGCAGCTAGGAGAACATCGCCGGCGGCGGCACAGGACAGAGGCTGTAGGGCAGCGTCAAGAGACGTAAAGAGACGCTACCCGATGCCTCTGTACACAGATAACCTCCGGCATCTCTAAAGATGCAGGAGGTTAAGCCACCCAAGCGGGGGGGGGCGGGACACGGCCCCCATTAGCGGGAGTGATACGCCAAAACCGGGAGGGTTGGCAACTATGCATATGTGTAAGATACAGATATGTGACTCTCTTGCTATTGTACTACACAATACAGTTCTGTTTTGCACACTGTATTATGTGGTAAAATGGGCGCATTTATGTCCGAGGCCGGTAACATTTTCATGTACAGTACCCACCCCCACGATCAACTCCTCTGAGGACCCCAGACCCCCCAGCCCGACACTGTGTGTACAGTATGCGCCCCAGTATGCTGTGTGAACATTTCCTAAGACAGCTCTGTGCAGAGGCTGATCAGTGCTTGGTGGAGTTCTCCCTAGTAATCCTGTATGTGAGGTAGAATAATAGCACACTTCTCCTGTGCTAATAAAATATTTTTATCCTTAGAAGAAAAAAAATAATAATTAAAAATACCTTGAGAGGAAAAGCTCGACGAGCATGGGAATCGAACCCACGCGGGCAGAGCACAATGGACTAGCAGGCCATCGCCTTAACCACTCGGCCACCTCGTCTGATGATTCCAGGTGCGGTTGGGGTTCATATACATCTCTATCTCACGTATCCCCATCCGCTCTATTTCGTTTTCTACAAGTCGCTCTCGTCCACAACATCATGTTTTGTGCTTATTACTCTTAATCCAAATCATAAACCTGGAGCCATCCTGACACAACGTGAGCGTTACTTGAATCCTCCTAAACACTTGAGGGCGCTGTGAATCCTCGCACGCTCCCTTCAAGTACCGTGAGGGATGCTGGGTAGGGTTTCGCGCGACGCGGTGGGCGGGGCTGGAGGCGTACGTGCGGCAGCGTGTAGTTCTCAGGTGCTGGAGGCGTCACAATGGGCTGTGATGGGAGGACCCGGGTGAAGCAGTGACTGCTGCTGCTAGTGGGCACATGGCTGCCAGTGATGCTGGGTGCTCCGTCTTCATTGTAGCGCTGCTGTGTGATGGGTGGAGGCTGCGCGCTCTGCTGCCATCCTTCAGTCTTCTACGCGGGTAGGAGCTGATTTCTCATCAGGGGTGGGAGTCAGACCCTACAGGGCAATGCCAAGTGCCGTGCGTTGCTCATTTTTCCGCGTGGTCCTTGTTGCCCTCCTTCTTGTGGCGCTCCTTCAGCTTCTCTACCTCTCTCTCCTATCTAACCTCCATGGTCAGCAGCAGCAGAGGTCGGCTCATCCAGTGCTGGCGGGCACGCCTCGTACAGAGCCCAGATGGCAGAGGGAGCACAAGGAGCATCTAAAGGCAGTGTTGGCATCAGGTGGCATTCTAGATGCCAGTGGACAGTATCGAGTTTACCGCCACCTCTTGGCCCGTGAAGGGGGTCAAACGAAAGATGTGGTGCTGGCGTCACATGCCCGCCTGAACAACCTGTGGCATCTGCAGGAGCTGGTGCAGCGGTGGGATGGCAGGGTATCGCTGGCACTGTTTGCATCTAGTGCTGCCCAGGCTAAACTCGCCACGTTGTTAACCTATACGCTGGCGCAGCTGTGCCCGTCGGTGAGGCAGCGGGTGTCCTTCCATCTTGTGTGCCAGTCTGGAGATCCAGTGGTCTTCCCAGAACAGGATGATGCAGCAGAGTTTGCGCATCTTCAGACGTGCCAAGCTGTATTTGCCAAGGCAGCAAATTTGGGCACAAATATCATGAACTATGCAGGGAATGCGTCTTACCCCAATAACTTATTAAGAAATGTTGCCCGGGCAGGAATTGGCAGCGCCGCCTTTGTGCTGGTGATCGATGTCGATATGGTGCCCAGTCAGGGGCTGAGGTCGGGTTTTCTGGATTTGGCTGCTCAGGGGGTTGACCCGCACCTGGTGTTTGTGGTGCCTGCTTTTGAAATTAGACATACACGGCGGTTGCCTGGCACCAAAGAGGAATTGCTTCGGCTGTACCAAGTGGGCGAAGTGCGGGCGTTCTATGAAGAGTTGTGTCCCCGATGCCAAGCACCTACTAATTTATTCTTCTTTTTAAATTCCCCAGAAAGGGCACCGGGCAGACTGGCAGGCTTAGTTGTTGGTGGAGAGTCCATGGGGACCCATTCTATATTGGCAATAAAGACGTGCCAGCCTATGATGAGAGGTTCAAGCAGTACGGATTCAACCGAATCGTAGGTAATGCCCTGGTTAGGTGCCGTGTATACGTTCGCAAAAAGGGGGTTTTTCTCACCATCAATTCGCGCACAACTTCAGGCCCCCTTTTTTTGAGGCTGTGGGTGGTTCTACAGCAGGGACTGACATATCAGCTCTGCTATTCCCAGCTGAGCCTGTTCGAGGGACATAGGTGATGGAGGGATTTAACTGCAGGGCTGTAAAGGGTTCAAGTTTGTCAGTAAAGTTCTCTCTACACAACAAGCATTTATAATCTGATTTTTATGCGAATTTGGATTTAAAAAATCGACTGTAAACCAGCCCTAGACCTCAATTGAAGATCTGAGTTGTAGTCTACATCACTCGTATTGTCTTGAGGTCAGATTTTAAAGACTTGTTCAATAATCGGCTGTATTCTGCGACGGCAAACGCATCCCAAACTTGTCAGATCCCCCCAAAAACCCTAAAATAAGGGGCTCGTTTCTGATTTTTAAATAGGGGGTGAAAAAATACCAACCCAAAATCCCCTTAGTCCAATACTGCCCGACAATGCGGTTTTTTTGGGTTTAGAAACCGACGATATTTTGACGTATGTTTAGTGGGAAAACCTTAAAAGGGGGTTTTCTCACACCCGGTTGCTTTTTTTTTTTAAAGATCTTGCAAAAAAAAGTCATTTCAATATTGTCCCTTAAAGACTCCTAACTATTCCAGAATCCCCTTTGTATGGGGTGCATAAATCCCAGGTCGCTTAAAACTAAGACCTGTTTGTTCTCCCGTAGGGTGCCCCCCTGTGCTATAGCTAAGCCCCGGCTTTTCGCAGCTTGTAGAAGCCCGTAAAATCCCCTGAAATTTAAGGTGAAACCAAGAAAACAGGGCTGAGGGAAGATGAAACAATGTAGTTAACAACCCCTTTAAGAAAAACAAGCCCGTGTGCTGTAAGCACAGCAGAAATTTGCACCAGCCCGCCCATGCTCTTGTCCAAGATATGTCTTACCCATGTTACTTTCCGTAGGTAACAAACTGCTCTAACTCTGAAATGATGAAAATCAGAGCAGCAATGTATTTGGTAACAGTCATTATTTACCTTTGCCTAAATGGTTAAAGCTGAACAGCACAGATTTCTAAGAGAAGATGCTTCAGAATTGTTATTTGACGGGCACAAGAAATTTTTAAAAACGGGCATAGATGCACCGGTCCTCTTTAAGGCCCAAGGGGCTAGTGTGCAGCCGGGGGGGGGTTTGGCCAAAACCCCCCGGGTTCCATTTGGCAAATTCTCTGGGAAAGCCACTAGGGGGGAGGTTTTTAACCAGGCAGCCGACTGCTCTTGTGGCTTAAAGAGAACCTGTCACATAGATTATACCCCCCCCCCCCCCCCATGCCCCAGGACCACACGTGTGACAGCCTGCGTTTCCACTCTGTGCCTTATTCTTAAGAGCTGTAGTTTTCAAATATTTAGTCTCAAATTTAAAATTTTTTGCGAAAAGGGTCATAAAGAGTCATTTTTTTTCAAACCCCGCCCACCTGAGGCTAGCCCCGCCCACCTCAACTGATAAACCTATTACTTTGAATAGGTAGAAACATGTGAATAACTGTCAGTGGGCGGGGCTAGCCTTTGGTGGGCGGGGCTAACACCTGCTCATGAATAAGATTTAAGCATTAAATGCTCTAAAACTGCTGCATCTTACAGAATAAGGGGCACAGTGCTGGAAACAGCAGGTCTGTCACTAGCTTGTGCTTCCCTCAGCAAGGGGGGCATAATCTATGCGACAGGTTCTCTTTAATGGGAATGTGTCATCAAAAAATTACTTCTTGTTTAACTCACGTTTTTATGTTAAACACATTTTTTAGGAATTTTTGGTTATTTTTTTTTTAAATTTCCCATATCACTTTCAATATTTTTTTTAATAATTCTTAAGTCGTGCAGTTCTCACTTTGGCCACTAGGCCTAATAATCGTCTGACACTTCCTGTTCTGTTTAGAGAGCTTTTCAGCAGTGTGTTCATTATTAAAAGCAGGGTCAAGCTGAAAGGAGACACCATTGTGTACAGATAACACAGAATCCACCAGTCACAAGAGGAGATGTCACAGCTTCCCCTCTCTCCTCCCTTCACAGTGAAAACTCTCCTATACAAGTCTATGGGACAGAATGTCTTAAGAATCCTATGGGCATGAAGCTGCTGTAAAGCATCTCTGACTGCTGTTAAAGCAGTGCAAGCAAGAATGTCAAGAATGAATGAATAGAGAAATCTACAATCGGGAAATAAAAAGGACTGAGAGGAAAAGAATATGGATCAGGGGCTTGATTTAATAAGTAAAAAAAAAATTGGCGACATTCCCTTTAAAGGGGTTGTCTCGCTACAATGATTGGGTTTTAATTAAAAGATCTTTAAAAAAAAAAAACAAGCAGCTTTGCAATATATGTTCATTACAGATGTCCTACTGATTTTGAATTATCCCTGGTAGTAGGAGTGAATCAGCTCCTGAAATCACTATAGCAGCCGACCTGTTGATTTTTAGCTCACTGGCTGTCAGTGCTGGTGACTCATCAGTTTCTGAATAGGTCAGAGCCCCTCCTGCACAGTATGCTTCTGTAGTGGAGGGAGGGGGAGGGCTCTGGCTTCTGTGTCTGTGTGGATTAACCCTGCGTGTGCCTGCTCCCTCCTGCTCTCTACACAGATTGAGGAGAGCAGAGGTGAGGCTGATCTGTAGTCAGTAGATGTGACAGCAGTGAAGTGTGTAACTATAATCATGATGTGTCTGTGGAGCTTTGAATATACTAATAGAACAGATCGGGGGGGCATGTGAACGGTTCATATCCCTCTCTGCTCTGCTGTATTAGTGACACATCCTGATTATTGTAACTCACTTCACAGATGCCCTGTGTCTGTTCTGACAGGGTTTTTTTTTGTTGTTGCTTGAGATTTCCTTGGAGATATGTATGTTATGCAGTGGTTATAGGAACACTTGCATCCCCCCCTGCTCTGCTATTAGCATACACAGCTTCACAGACCTCTCCACACTCATAGATCAGCCCTCTCCTTGCCGTCTCCTGACTGTGTGGAGAGGAGCAGCAGACCTAGGCAGGCACACACAGTTAACTCTGGCAGCAAACCCCCTCGCCCTCTCCCTGCTGCATAGAAGGAGAGTTGTCTGTGTACTGAGGGGAGGGGGAAAGGGGAAGGAGAAGAGGCAGACCAGAAGCACAACCCTCAATTCAAAAATCCTATGCTAACAGTGACATTGAAGTAGGCTGAAAGCCTGTAGTGAGACAACTCCTTTAAGCTCTGTCCTAGAGCAGCTTTTACCCTTTAACACTGAGGCCTAAATTTTTAATTTTTTTTTGTCCGTTCTTTTCTCCTTTCCTTCCCAGAGCTATAACTTTTTTATTTTTCCACCTACATAGACATATGAGGGTTTTTATTGTGTGGGACGATGTACTTTCTAATGGTGTGATTCATTGTACAATAGAATATACTTTTTGCGGGCTGAAGTGTACTTTTTATTGATACCAGTTTTCAATACATGGGACTTTTTTTTGATCACTTTTATTCCAATTTTTAGGGAACGTGAAAGGACCCAAAAAAACATAATTTTGACGTTTTAGAATTTTTTTTCTTTTATTGTGTTCAGCGTAAGCGATAAATGATGCTATAGTTTAATAGATCGGACTTTTAAAAACACAGCGATACTAAATTAACTTTTTTCTTTTCTGTTTTTTTTATTTGTAAAATGGCAAAGAGGAAGGGGGGGGGAGTGATGTGAACTTTGTCTATACAACCTAATGCATTGTATAGACAGTGCATTAGGGTGTACAAAGATGGTGGTTTTACTACTTCCTGCCTGTGAAAAACATGGCGGCGATGGAAGAGTTCAAAAGGCTTCAAGCTGCCATGTTAACTGATCGGGAGTACGTGATTGTGTCGCAGAGGAAGGGTGCGCCGCGCCGTTTCTCATTGATTTAGATGCTGCAGCCGTGTTTGCCGCAGAATCTAAAGCACAGGTGTCAAACTGCGGTCCTCCAGCTGTTTGGGAAACTACAACTCCCATCATGCATTTGTATAATCTATAACCGTGGGCATGATGGAAGTTGTAGCTTCCCAACAGCTGGAGGGCCGCAGTTTGACACCCCTGAAAAAAGGGTCAAACGGCACGGAATTAAGTCTGCTCCATCCTGTGCTGTAACCAGCGGTTTTCAGCTGCAATTAGCAGCTGGCTCGTGGCGCTACAAAGCCCCATACTGACACTATGATGTACTAGTACGTTATATGTCGGTAAGGGGTTAAAGAGAATTTGCTAATTAAAATCAGACACTGATATATTTTCTTCTGAGCCAGTTTTGCTTTCCATTTGTAGATTTTTTTTTTTTATTATTATTCAGTTGTCTGTATATGGTTTTGGGGGCAGCCATGTAGCCTGAGCGGCTTTTATCTGCGTTGAGAGATGCTTTACAGCAGCTTCATGTGAAAAGGAGCAGACAAATTGATTCTGTTGGAGAGTTTTCTAGGCATGCTCTGTGACCTGCAAAGAAGTCTGTGTGCAGGGAGGGGGAGGAGGACTGTATGAACTTGTAGTTATCTATACACATTAGGTGTCAACCTTACAGTGTAATCCTGCCTGTGCTGATAATGAGGAGACAGTCTGAATTCTCTTCTCTACAAACAGGAAATTGTGTTAGACTAATTATTAACGATAGATGGCCAAGTGAAAACTGCAGGACTCTTTTAAATTAGTGATATGAAATTTTTTTTAAAACACAACCAAAAATTCTTAAAAAGAGCCGAGGTCGTAGTCTAAAATGTGACCTACTACAAGGTGTCATCGTTTTTGGGGCCACACCCATGATTGGATGTTGTCTTTGCTTCCAGCAAATGTAACTGGAGTATGCCCCGTGTGTCCCACCTGATTGTTGTACCAAGTTGTGGGAACATCATTTCTTTCCATTCTGTAGGCTTGTGAGCTGAACCGTAGGCTTTCTTCATCCCTTTGCATTACCTATGACTCTGCATTTTTGCTTCATAAGGGACATAAACTTACCAGTATACTTATCACATCAGAATGGAAAGGCAGAGCAACAAAAGAAACCGGTTACTGTACAGATGCTTCAAGGAGGAGCTGAAGATGAAGTACCCCGATTCCAGCAGACGCTGCTAATAAAGTGTTTACAAACCTCTCATATGAGGAATAGGATGTAGGAGGTCGTTGACGCTGTAACAATAGAGCTTTTATTTTCTAGAAATTGGAGGTGAATCTACTTCATGTCTAGTGACCCCTCTAATGTGATGTAATGTATGCTTGTATTTATTGATGTGTGCGACTACTGAACAATGTCCAACCATCTGCCAGATCATCTTCCTGGGCCAGCACCGACAGTATTCCGGTCACTGGCTCCTCTGGCCATGTGTTATTTGGATGGATCTTCCATTTTCCCAATCTGTGGACCACGTGTGGTAAAGAAGCAGGAGCGCAGTAGGTATATTATTATATTGGAAGAGACTTGGTATCGGCCGGGTCGCGTTTACCCGTCGACGGTGGGGTCGGAGGGGTACGCGCGCGCGTTTGGGGGAGGAGCCCTGCTCGGACGCCGTGACGATCGCGGAACGAGTGGCGCTGCCGTCCCCTCGCGCGGTGGACCCTTATTTGATACTATCATAGTACGACACTTCCGTATTCATATTATGAACTAAACGCCTGGACCCCGGGGTGTTATGTAACTCTACATTTGTCTCCGTTCCGTAGACCTGCTGGTGGTCCTTGTCTTGTAGCACACGGACTCTGGAAATTGTGATATAGACCTAACTTGTATTTATTGAATTAGCTTGGGCTTGTGACTCTAGAGGACAGTCATCTCCAACAATGGGCAACCTTGCCTGAATGCAGCCACAGGAACAGCTCCTAATGACGGAAGCCGCCACAGAATACACATAACTGGCAGGAGGGGAACTTTTTTTAAATATAATTTTTAGTCCAATTTTCCACACCATTCCATTTTCTTTCTATGCCACAGCTGAAATCTGATACTGCTGTTTTACTGTCATATTTCTATTCTCAATTCATCCAACTCTTTCTTTCTGCTTTTTCCTCTTTGCTGGTCTACTCGATATTTGGAGCTGTAACAAAATAAACCACTCAATCTACTGGTTTTTCTTTTAATATTTGATAACCGCATTCACATTTTAAAATAAGATTCGGTTATACAGTTGGGTTTAAAGGATTTCCACAATGTAAATGTTGACGTTGTGATCGCGCCAAAATGGGTATTTAAATGACGCTTTTTCAAAATATATGTTAATACAAAAAGTGAAGCCTTGGTGAGATCTACAAGCCTTCCTACATGTGCCCTTAGTTATATTTTAAATAAGTTATACCATTAAACCATGACCCAGGTGAGCTAACTTGAGCAGATCTAGCTGCGCTTGCCTTGCGTTAGTATCTGCACAACTTATATTTCTGATGATGGGAATAGAGAAGGGAGCAGGCAAGAGACTGTGGAAGAAAAAGTTAGTGAATCATCCCTGATCTTTTGTAATATAGAATCCACTTGCTGTAATGTAATTTATTATCATTAAACATTGTCACACACATCCCAGCTTTTCTTGACGTTTTATCTCAAGCCCCCCTCTCTCTCTCCTCCCTGTGATGCTTCCTGCTTTTTTTGTTTATATTGACTTCTTAGCAGCATTAAGAGAGAAAGTGAAGTCACTAATTGTCAATAACCAACCCTTAAGCTGATACACAAATCCGTAAGCTGTTAGAATTCTGTGCTTACGTAAGCAGTTATCCCTCCTACATAGGCATGAACCATACAATGAGGAAAGGGAGGGCTTTTCTTCTGCACAACCGAGTGAGAAAAGCGGCCCCCCTGCGGCCCTGTACATGGCCCCAAAACAGAGCAAATACCGGTGGAGAATCTGACCAGTATTTGCTCTAGGCCGTGTAAACGGTCCCTTAGGATAAGGCCGCAAGGTGATGACGCAGCGCATGGATTTTGGCTAACAACCAGGCCCGATTATGAAATTGTGTTGAAATGGCTGCACACATTTGTGGATAAATATTAGTTTTACTTGTAGAACCACACAGGGGTGCTTGAGTGTGTATGTGTGGTTACGTCAACAAATGGCCTGTTTACCCTTTCAAATTCATTCACCCAAATTAACAATTAATTCAAAGGACACGACTATAGAAAAAAATAATTCTTCACAAATTGACAATCACTATGTGACTGTTATTTTTTTATTTAATTGGGTGGGGTTTTTTTTTGTTTTTTTTTTACATTTTAATATATGCTTATGACTTGACCTGGTTTGTCTCTGACATCCCTTCTTTGAGCTCTGATAGCACAGTAGTGAGAGGATTGCTTGACTGTTCTCTTCCATGTCAACTACAGCCTAAAAAGTTCCCTCATTATACATTATAGCAATATTAGCGAGTCATCTGTCATTACCTGAACTATAAGTACTAAACTAAATGGAGATGAGCACCACCTTCAATAAAGTAAGTAATAGATCAGTTTCTTATCTTCAAGATTACAGCTACAAAAAGTACAATATAATGTGTGTTAATACTTACATAAATAATTTTTTTAGCATAAAAACTGCTTAAAACAATTACGGTCTAAAAACGAATTTAAAAAATTGTTTTCTAGAAATATTGATTTAAGCAAAAATACACCTTTCTAATTGAAGGAAGTATAATCTTAAAAACCACCGTGGCTGTGTCCCAGTATGGTTTTCAGCCCATTGTGCCTGTGACAGGAGTATGCATAATAATAATAATCTTTATTTCTATAGCGCCAACATATTCCGCAGCACTTTCCAAATTCTAGATTAAATCATACAGTCATTACACATTAAATTAGTATTTACAAATGAGACACAAGGTGTGATGGCCCTCCTCGTAGAGCTTACAACTATTAGGGTGTATTGGGTGAAGACGAAAGCTTAAGAAGTTGCCAAGTTTACAATTGTCCCGGCCAAGTTTCCATAAATTAGTGGGGGTGAGGTTTACATGAAAAATGTAATAGACCGTGCCACCCAGACTGTATCATCGTATATACATATAAGTTCCTTGAGTGCCCAAAAGCAGGGGAGTGACAGATGTGTGTGATAGCGAGTTTAGGGATCTTTGGAGGCCAACCTTAAAGAAGTAATTTTCTCGTGCCGCACAATAAAAACTGAGCGGTTAAGAGAATGATGCCTGATCGCCCGCGTGAAAATCATAATTCCAATAACATGGAGCCGCCAAAAAACGAAGATACCACTATTATGCTTGCAAGTTTGAGGTTCAGAAGATAGCGTACTGTAAAGACAGAAATCAGCAGATGCGTGAGAGCACGGTATGAGCTGGTAGAGACAGAGCAATGGAGGAGAAAGTAGGGAGGAGCAGCGCTTGTGGGAGAGCTATATGGGTGATAGTTTCTGAGTTTATACTGTAAATCCATTACTGGATGGGGCAATCCAGTGCATGAGGACTGACAGGGTAGAGTGCATCAGTTAAGAGCGCTTGGATAGACATACAAGTCCAGGCATCTGCAAATCAGGCCCAGATTGTGAGTAGTGGAGAGTTTTGCAGAGCGTGTAGACCGATAAGCTAATGGAAGATTGCAGTAGTCCAATACGAGAAAGTAATAAGAGCATAAATGAGAGTTATGTGAGTCTATACCACAGATATAAAAAGTATCTGTAATAAAGGAGAACATCAGACCTAGATAGAAATTTATATACCACATACAGAAACAGAAATAGCAAGTGCAGTGCATGGGGGCGGTTGGTTAGAATATGGCTGGAAATACAAAATTAAACAGTCCTTTATTGTAGGGTTTAGTTTCCGATGGAGAGGACATGATGTCAGAGAACATGCGCCAGAACAGTCACTGGAGTTTGTAGCAAGGCTTGAGAGAAGACAACAGGTAGTGAGGTTTAAAAAATTGTTTGTTGTCATCCGCATAGCGATTGTACAGTGGGAAGCCAAATTTGCTGATGGTGAGTGACCAATGAGTGGGCTGTGATACAATGAATAAGAGGAGAGGACCAAGAACTAGTCTCCCTGATGAACCCCAACTGGAAGAGTGAGAGAGGAGGTCTAACCAGAAAACGAGACACTGAAGGAGCGGTTCAGAGAGTAGACGAGAACCAATCGAGAGCGGTGTCCTGGAGTCCGAAAAGTTCAGGAACATGCTGAGTGAGAAGTTGGGTGAACGCACAAGTGACAAATGCAAGCAGAGAGATCCAAGATAATCAACAAAGATATTACCCCTGCGATTTTGCTGTTCGGGAAGGTCATTTGAGACTTTAAGTCATTTTCCGTGGAGTGTAGGTGTTAGCTGAAACCTTATTTCAATGAGAGGGCGGTCAGAAGAGAGTTAGACAGCGAGATAGGTAATAGGCGAGAGTAGACAAAGCGTTCCAGGAGTTTAGAGAAGAAGGGCATTAGAGACTGGTCGGTATTGTAACAGCACAGTACGGGTCCAGCATAGGGCTTTTTTAGTATAAAAGGGTTATGATGTGCGTGTTTGAAGGTAGATAGTGTAACGATCCCAGTGGAGAGAATGATGGATAACAGGATAGCAGTAAGGTGAGAGATGTACAGCTGGAGAAAAAAGACTGTACTAGTGGTGAATGAAGTGTGTGTTCAGTAAGCAGGTGGTTGACGAGCAGAACATGAGAGAAGCCTGTGGACACTTCTTCCTCTGTCGTCTTGTCAAATGTGGCTGCGTAGTCAAAAGAGGACGTGCGGGGAGGGACAGAATGGGTATAAATTTGGTGAATTGTGATTGAATTTTTTCCGAGTATTATTAAAATTTTGTCTTGAAGTGAGTGGCCCGTCTTCACACAGAGTCAGTGACCGTCAGCCTGAGCTTAATTCCATAGAGGTAGAGGAAAGTGGTCAAAGAGGGCGTTTTGGGTAGATGAGTAGTGTGGAGATGAGGATGTGAAATATTTTTTGTTTGGCGCAGTGAAAGGGCAGATGTGATAAGTACCTGATCATGAATTTGTAATTGGTAAAAGTCTGGCAGGTATCTTTGGACTTTCTCCACAGAGCCGCGTCACCACACCTGAACAATCGCTTTAGAAAAACGCGCTCTGAGGTGTGGTGCCAAAGCCTGCGGGCGTCTGACTCTGGTGGAGCCGTTGGCTTACTAATATTGCACGGGCCGGCCCCATTCACCTGCTTTAGGGCAGCACATAACGCCGAAAGAAGTGACTGTCACCTTTTCCCCCCCCGGCGTACAATAAAAACGATGTACCCGGGGGAAAGAAACGTTAATTCTAGTTCTCTTGGAACATGATTACCGAAATTGTGGCGCACCTTTTTGGCAGTTTAAAGCACAAATCCCGGCGAAATGTCGCTGGTGACAAAACCCTACGCCTTACTTTGCAGGTATTTGTATTACAGTTCCAGGAAAAGACCTCAGGGGTATAAAGGAAAAACAGTGGGTTTTGGCCCCATTTGTTGTTGAAATTCTTTAACACAATTAGTGAAAATTGATGCAAGGAAGCTGAGAAAAAAAAAAGCACTGTATTAAAAAACATTTTAAAAAAAAACGAAACAAAGAGAGAAAAAATCAAAAAAGAAACACGAAGAAATGCTTGCTATTTATAAAGAAGCTGCTTCTCCATTATCCAAGGTTCAAAAGTGGTCTAGTGAATTCAAGAGAGGAGGGAAGAGCATTGAGGCACACATCCCTGATGAGCAGTTGAAGTAGCTACATGAAAAATAGTCAAACAAATTGTAATGCATGACGCCCAATTTGAGAGTGAATGTTAGCAGAAATGACTCAGCTACTTGTGGGTAACGTACGCCACGTCCTTTATGATCAACTTGACCATCTTGCACTGATCTTTGACAAATATCAGTGCAAGGTGGGTATCTCGAATGCTCATGGCCCCCTCACAGAGTTTGGATTTTTATAAAGAATTTTTAGACATTTGCGGTGATTATCTGTCAATTATTATTGATCAAATTGTGACTAGAGTTAACATGTGGCTGCATCATTATGTCTTAGACGGAAAACGAATCGGGGGAAAAAAAGGGACAGCCCCTCCAAAGGAGTCACCCCATGAGCTGGAAAGCTGATGGCTACTGTTATTTGGAACTGTAATGAGATTCAACTATCAGTGGAATATCATTTGCTGTTACCTTAACCCCTTAAGGACCTTGTGTTTTTTTTTTTTTTTGTTGTTGACACGTTCGTTTTTCCCTCCTCGTCTTCCCGGAGCCATAACTTTTTGTATTTTTCCACCTACATAGAGCTATGATGGCTTTTATTTTCAGGACAAGATGTACTTTCTAATGGTGTTATTCACTGTACTATAAAATATACTTGGAAACCGCAAAAAAAATTCTAAGTGACAAATTGTGAAAAAAACTTACTTGCACCATGTTTGTTGGAGTTTTGTTTTTGCGCCGTTCAATCTTCGGTAAATGTGTTATCTGTATTCTACAGGTTGATACGCGTCCTGCAATACCAAACATGTAGAGTTTCCGTTATGTTTTGGTACCATAAAAAAATTCCAAACATTTTTTAGTTTTGAAATTTGGACTGCAGCGCCCTTTTGTGCGACCAATAACTTCTTTGTACTAACGCCTACGGACGTCAGTGAGGGTGCATTTTTTGCGGGCTGAAGTGTACTTTTTATTGTTAGCAGTTTGGAACACGTGACTTTATCATTTTTTTTCTAATTTTTAGGGGACATGAAATGACCAAAAAAAACCACAATTTTGTCGTTTGGAATTTTTTCTTCTACGGTGTTCAGCGTACGGGATAAATGTTATATTTTTATAGATCGGACTTTTTCGGACACGGCGATACCAAATATGTGTAGCTTTTTTCAATTTTTTTATTTGTAAAATGGCGAAAGGGGGTGATTTGAACTTTTAATACTTTTTTTTTTTTTTTTTTACAATTTAAAACTTTATTTTTTTAACATTTATTATTTACTTTAACATTGAGTCCCCTGAGGGCGCTTCAGCACTAGGGGGCTCGATCACTAATACAGCCTAATGCATTATATAGACAATGCATTAGGGTGTAGCAAGATGGTGGTTTACCCACTTCCTGCCTAGGGCCAGAAGTGGGGAAGTTCAAAACATGGCAGCGACGGAGGCCTTCACAAGCCATTGGATAACTGCGGGAATTTCGATCGCAGTGAAGAACCGTTTTTCATTCATTTAGACGCCGCGGCCATCTTTGCCACGCCGTCTAAGGGGTTAAACAGCATGGGCGGGCGGAGCTCCTCCCTCCCCCTCATGCTGTATCCGCCAGGTGTTAGCTGCAATTAGCCACTAACTCCCGCCGGCAGTGTGGCGGGATCGCGGAGCGATTCCCCTGCAAAACCCCTTAGCGACCCTGGGACATAATCATATGTCCAGGGTCGTTAAGGGGTTAAATTGATAATGAGATGCCACTAAAAAAAAAGGCAAGAAAAATTGGCTGAAAAAGTATTGCTAATGCATAACAACGCAACCGTGCACACAGCGCAAGTTGTTTGGGCTGCTGTACAAGAGTGTGGCGTTCAGAAAATTATTCATCCACCATATAGTCTAAGGGTGCTTTGACACATTGCGTTTTTGGTGCATTGTTTTTGTAGAAATGCACAGCATTAAGCTACCTTTATTGCTGTACAGTTCTGAAAAAAAGTGTTTTGGTGCATTGTTTGATGCTTTTTCTTTTGCAGAAATGCACAGCAAGAAAGGCAAATTAATGCTGTGCAAAAAACAAAACAAAAGCAATTTGTGGAAGCACCCCTAGTCATACCTGTTCCCAATTAGGAAAAACAAGTTTTCATGGAAAGGTGATTTCCTAATGATGACAAAGCTGAAATTGATATTTGACCTTTTTCAGGGAAAATGTAATATATGCAGATGTTAACCCCTTCCCATTGCAATTTTTTTTTTCCATCCACATATACAGGCAGGTCCCGGTTTACGAACAGGTTAGTGATAGTAGGTTTGTTCTTAAGTTGAATTTGTATGTAAGTCGGGTATATGTATTAGATGTAACTTTTTTTGTTTTAGCTTTGGATAGTGGAGGGAAGGGTTTTTACATTTGCTTTGCTGTCTGTTTCCCTGCTAAGAAGAATTCACCTCATTTTCTGCTGTGGCATGCTGGAACTTGCTGTTCTACAGCTGCTTTCTGCTGTGGAACATTAAACTACAAGTGCCAACATTCCCCATAAGTCTTCGTTTGTAACTACGGAACAGATGTAAGTCAGAACTGCCTGTACATATGAGGGCTTGTTTTTTTGCAAGATATGATGTACTTTTTAATGGTATCATTGACCATATCATGTACTTGGCAACCACCAAAAATTTCTTTGTGGGGTGAATGTGGAAAGAAGAAACCCAATTGCGGCATTTTTTGTGGAGGTTTTGTTTTATAGAAGTTTTGTCAATTGTTTTTTTGTTTTAAATTTGTACTGCAGCACCATTTTCTGTGACCAGTGAATGGAGTGGAAGGTTGCAAACGGCTAGCTGCGAGCGGTTTGTGCAGGGCTTTTTACTTCGTTTAAACTCCCTTTAAAGTGAACCTGTCAGCTGGTTTTCGCTACCCAACTATAGAGCAGGATCAATAGAGGAAGAGAAGCTGAGCTGATACTCCATAATTGTTAGAGTGGGTTGCAAAAGTATTCATACCGTTTGAACTGTTCCTCACTTTTAAAGATCACTTCCACAGACTTAACTGTATTTTATTGACATCTTTTGTGAAGGCCATAGAGGTTTGTCAGAGAACATTAATGAATCAGCACAATGAAAACCAAGGAACATATCAAACAGCTCAGGGATAAAGTTGTGGCAAAGTGTATTGCAGCGGTAGGTTTTTAAAAATAGGAATCCATTACAATTCCATCGTAAATGCTAATCTACCAAGACATTATCATTGACCTAAACTGAGAGCACTAATTAGAGAAGCAGCCAAAAGGCCCAGATTCACTCTGGAGGAGCTGCAGCGATCCACGTCTAAAGTGGGAGAGTTTGTCCACAGGACAATTATTAGTCGTGTACACCACAAATCTGGCCTTTATGGAAGAGTGGCAAGGTGAAAGCAAACCATAAGAAGTCCCATTTTGCAGTTTGCATAAAGCTTTGTAGGAGACACAGCAAGCATGTGGAAGAAAGTGCTCGGGTCAGATGAGACCAAAATTGAACTTTTTGTCCTAAATACCAAACTGTGTGTGGAGGAAGGCCAACACTGCACATTACCTTGAACACACCAGACCTACTGTGAAGCATGGTGGTGGTAGCAGCATCAGGCAGGTGGGGAGGCTTTGCTTCAGCAATTCTGGAGGAAAATCTGGTAGCAGCTGCAAAAGACTTGAGAGTGGGGGAAGGTTCAGTTCGGAAAACAACAAACCTTTAAACGTCCAAAGTTCAATAGAACCTCCACATGGGTTATGTCCCCTTGGGGGGACCTCTTCTTCCCAGGCTGTGTCCCCTTTTTCCCTGTAAGATGCTGGCGTTTCAGAGCAGTTAATGCTCAAATTTGACAGTTTGCAGCCTGTTCTGCTGGAAAACAGTCCACTTAATTCATAAACAGGCATTAGCCCTGCCCACTCGCTGCTAGCCCTGCCCACTCACAACTGATTAAACCTTTTATTCTGACGGTGGGCGGGGCTAACACCTGCTCATGAATTATGTAGACTCTTTTCTGGCTGCAAACTACCATATTTGAGCATTAACTGTACTGAAACTAAAGCATCTTACGGAATAAGGAACACCGCCCTGGAAACGGATGTTTTCATATTCTGCTGTCCCCAGCAAAGGTGGGATAAAATTTTTCGCATGGAGGTTATTTTAGTGACAGGTTAAAAATTTTAAAACGAACTAGTCATGTGTTTTTAAAAAGGCCCCAGTCAAAGTCCAGTTCTAAATCCCATTGAGAATCTGTGGCATGACTTGAAAATTTCTGTTAGCAAATGTTCGCCAAGCAATCGGACTGAACTGAAGTTATAGAGAGAAGAATGAGAAAAAATGATAGCTTCTAGATGTGCAAAGCTGGTAGAGACATAGCCAAATAGACTGCAGCTGTACATATGCAGGCAAAACTTTTCCGTTTTATTTTTTTAATTTGCAAAAATATGGAAAAGCACATTTTATTTTCTTTATTCTTCACAAATACTTTGAGTTATGTTGCTCTATCCCATAAAATATCAATAGGATACGTTTAAAATTGTGGCTGCAACATTTAAAAATGGGAAAAGTTCAAATACTGTCATGATGCGTGCCTTGGTCCCAGCTCCAGACCACGGACGCGCTACTCGTCCCATCCAGCACTCGCCTCTCCCTGCTCCTGCCACGCCCCCATCCTCTGCAGTTGGCTGGCACATGTACCGGCTGTCTAGGGTGCATGTACACCAGCTCTTTATGATTTAAAGGGTCAGCACCCTCCCCCCACCCCCCTTGACATCCTATCAACTGTGACCTCCACCTTCATTACTATTTACTATTTTGCCATAGGCAAACTTAAACTCTATCATTTCTTTTTGTTAAACACTAAAACGAACTTTTTTTTAAATCAAATCAAAAACCTCTATAACACTATTTAAAAAACCTGTCTCTAACCTCATCATTAAAACCCCTTTTTGCTTCAGGGGAGGGAATAACTCCCTTTCATTATCAGGTTGGGGGAAACCCCCACCAAATAACGGGGGACCCTTATATCTTACAAAGTACTAGCTTCAGAAAGGGGTCCCAACCAAATTTGGGGGCATTGTCCCAATCTCATGACACAGAACAAATAAGGGCCCCCTTGTACACCGCCAGCGGGAAACACTTGTAGACAAGGTGAGAGATCACAATTTAAAACGTATATTACCTGCCGACAGTTTCGCACTAACCTGGCTTTATAAAAGCTTGGTCCGATACATGGGGTTTGGCTCACTTCCTTTTGTATAATGTTGGGAAAAACCCCCCCTTCGGTGCTCACCAATTTAGCCATCGGAAAATCCACAAAAAACCCCCACTCCCCCTTCCGCGGGGCACACTCATAACATGCCCTGAAAAGCTGCCACCTTTTCTCTCGACCCAACAATTTCATTAAAATTTCGCCACTCCATAACGGCTTGCCCCCATCTTCCCGTACTGACGTGCCAATGCACCACCAACAAACAAATCACCCTACTGTAGGGGTTTTTCCGTCTCACTTTCTCAATTATTGCAACTTCGGGCTCCCCAAAAAATGAATTAACAGCTAAGGGTCACATTCACAGCACATTGCCTTTTTTATCAATTCCCCAATAAGCCCCTTTTTCCCAATACTAATAGCATATTCATGGGAATATAAACTCCACTGTAAAAAACCACTTATATTATCTTCCCAAAGCATTTCTCCTATATATTAATATGCATATTCATTCCAATGAGCTGCACCCCCATTAAATCCTTTTCCACTGAATTGTATAGTTTTGCCCAAGACTATTTCATAAACCACTTTCTTTTACAGTAAATTCAATTCTTTAAAAAAACGTAGGCTTTGGCTACCCCCTCACCCCCCCCCACAGTTTGACCTCAAAATTTTCCCCTTTAAAGATTCTTCCTACGGCTCACAGCTGTCATTCAATCCACCACGTAAAATTTGGGAGCATGAAGAACTCCAGTATTTTCAAATGCCATGATCTAGTTGCATCCGCTTCGCACCAGACAGCGCTGCAAGCAGAAACAACAAATCTCCAATACAAGCACACACATGAACACCCTTGCAAAAGCAATTACATGCTCCCTAATTTTTTAAAATAAAACCCAGGGCCTCAGGGATGAATATCTGTATCTTTACAGGACCCAGGGACAATAGGAAAAACTAGAGGCAAAAGGGGGGGGAAGGAGAGGGGGGGGGGGGGAAGGGGCCGGGGAATGGAAGGGAGGGGGGAAGAAAAAAAAAAAAACACATAATGAATCGATGCTTCCATAGTCATAATTCAACTGTGCTATTTCCACTTGACCGTACTTAACACTTAAATCATTTTTAAAAAATTATTTTGGGGGAATCAGAAATAAAATAAAGCCAAAAATGAAAAGCCTTCATTTACCCTTTTGGGTTTTTAAATTATTGGTCTTTAAAATCTCTTCCCTTTTCCCAGCAAAAAAAAATACATCCAAAGCCCTTTTTTTCCCCTGCTTTTTCAACATATCCCCCCAAATTTTTACCCCATCTATTTCGCCATTATGTCTTCCAAAATGTTCTTGCTGGGGGGAGGTAACTCTAGTTTTTAATAGTATCAAGTTTCGGATCCACGACAAACCCCGTATGGTTTTCCACATAGATCTTGGGGGCAGGTACACTAGCCCCATAAATCCCCCTCTGGTTTTACAATTGATGAATTTGTCTTATCTAAAATCTTCTCTTATAAATGGGTTAACAAAATCTTATTTTTTCCATTGAATGACAGAATAAACATTTGCCACGGGATATGAGCTACCCCCCGGAGATGAAAACCATGTTTTTTTGCCATCTCCTAAAAAGACTATGTACAAATTCACCCCAAAGATTTTCTTCCTTTTCTTAATGACACTAGGGTATTTAGAAAATACCCAGAGAATACGGGAACTGCCTTCAAATGTGCCAAGTTTCTAAGAAACTTCATTTCATTAGCTCTATCATAAAAGGGTCCTTACAACGAATTAAAATCATTTTTTTCTTTTTTCTTTTTACTGTTTAAAAAAAGTCTCTGTCACGGAAAAAACCCCTTTTAAACGCCTTCCTCAAACACTTTTTGGGAAAACCCCCTTTTGCCTAAAACGTGCTTTTAAATTTATACTTTCTCATTGAAATTCTAATGTAGAAAAATTTTTCTACGACCCAAAAATTTTTGGCCCTAGGGGAACCCCTTTTTTTTTGAGAAGGGGGATCCCCAACTAGAGAAAGTAACAAAACTATTGGTAGCCGTTTTTTTTCCGAAATATCTTGTCTGAATCTGCTTATTTTTCATCCAACATAATTTCAAGATCCAAAAATTATTTTTCTCCCGAAATTTCAAAGGGAAATTTCCCCCCAATTTCATTATCATTAGTAGTACAAAATCCAGAAAAATTTTTTCACTACCACCCAAAAATTAAAAATATCACAAAAAGCCCCCAAAATAAAATTCGATCTGAAAAATTTTTCAGGTGTTCAGAAAAAAAATAGCATCCTCCCACCAACCTAAAAAAAATTTGCAAAACTTGGGGGCACAAACTTTTCCCGGGTGTTTTCCCTTTTTTCTGGGAAAAAAAGGGGGCCCTCAAACAAAAAATAGTTATGTGTCAAAACAAAATCCAAAAGCGTAAAAAAAAATCATTTTGTTCCGTAAATTGTACCCCTTTTTGTTCAAAAAATACTTTATTCTTTTTAGGGGCCCAGGGCATTCTGAATTTGTAAATAGTAATTTTTTAGGGGGGGTGGCAAAAAAAAATGGTTGCAGTCTCCGGGGGTAGGCTCTATCCTTGGAAAAAGTACATTTTTTCCTTCATTTTTGGAAAACAAAGATTTTGTTAACCCATTGATAAGAGAGATTTTTAGATAAACAATTGATCAATTGTAAAACCAAGGGGTGGTTTTTGGGGTATGTTTTCCTGCCCAGATCTTGGGGAAAAACCCTACAGGAGTTTCGTCTCGGATCCGAAACTCTATACATTAAAAAATAGAGGGGACACTCCCCTAGCAAGAACATTTGGAAGTACAAAAAATCAGGTACTTAAGGGCTAAAAATTTTGGGGGATATGGGAAAAAGCTAGGGGAAAGAAAGGGCGATTTTGGGTTAGTTTTGTTCAGGGAAAAGCAAGTGGGTACACAGACCAAAAAACCCTTGAAAACCCAAAGGGCCCAAATGAAGGGTTTTCATTTTGGGAAATTTTTTTGATCTTGCTGATTCCCATAAAAAATTTTTGAAAAAAAAATAATGTGATTAAAAATACGGTCAAGTGGTATAGCACAGTTAATATAGATATGGAACATCAGAGTTTTAAATATGTGTTTTTTTTTTTTTCTTTCCCCCTCCCTTCCATCTCCCTCGCGCCCCCTTTCCCCCCTCCCCCCCCTCTCCCCCTTTTGCCTCTAAGTTTTTCCTCATTGTCCCGGTCCCGTAATGATACAGATATTCATCCGTGGGCCACGGTTTTCTATTAAACAAATTGGGAGCATTATATTGTTTTTGCAAGGGGTGTTCATGTGTGTGCTCATGTATGTGGGGATTTGTTGTTTCGCTTGCGGCGCTGATCTGGGGGCGAAGCGGTGCAACTAGATGCAATGGGATTTGAAGATACTGGGGTTCTTGCATGTCCATTGGACGTGGTTGGGTTAAAGACTACTGTGAGCCGTAGGGGAAAAATCTTCAATGGGGAACTTGTGAGGTCAAACTGTGGGAGGGAGGGGGGTATAACCAAAAGGGCCACAGTTTTTTAAAATGAATATGAATATTTTATGTAAAAGAGAAATGGTTTATGAAAAAAGCTTGAGACAATACTATACCCCAAACATTTAACATGGGTTTTAATGGGGGGCCGCAGCTCAAAAGGAATGAATTGCATTTACATTATAGGGGAAAAAAGCTTTATGGAAAAATAACAGTGGTCTATTGTACAGTGGAGTTTAATTCCCAATGAATATCAATTAGTATTGAAGAAAGGGGCTTTGGGAATTGATAAAAATGGGATTTGCTGTGTAATTTACACCTTAGTTGCTTAATTATTCTTGGGAGCCCCGCAGTTCAATAAATATGAGAGAAGTGAACATGCCCTCACAGCAGGGGGTGAGGTGTTTTTTGGTGCAGTGATTGGCCGGGGAGGGTAAGATGGGCGCAAGCCCGTTTTTGGGGATGGGGAATTTGACGAAGGTTTTTGGTTCATGGAGCATGGGGGAGCTTTACAGGGCATGTTAAGTGTGCGCGGGAAGGGGGAGTGGGTTTTATTTTGGATTTCTGAAAGGTAATTGGTGGCCCTGAACGGGGGTGTTTACCCAACTGATATAAAAGGGGGTGAGCTCAGACCAAATGTGATCGGACCTCTAAGCTTTAAAGCCCGGTTAGTGGCAAAATGTCGGGGGGTCAGTATGACTTTTTTAAAATTTTGATCTCTACCTCTGTCTGCAAGTTCACCTCTGCAGACGGGGCCAAAGGGGGCCCTTTTTTGTTCTGTGTCTATGAATAGGGACGATGCCCAAGAGTTGGCTTTGGGGTCCTTTTCTGAACTAGTACTTTGCTATAGAATAAGGCTCCCCTTAGTAGTGGGGGGTTCCCCCAGACCTGATAATAGAAAGGGGGTTTTTCCCCTCTCCCGAACAAAAAGGTTAAATGATGAGGTTAGAGATCAGGTTTTTTAAATAGGTGTATAGAGGTTAAAAGTTAGATATAATAAAAGTTAAGTTTTAGGTTTAAAAAGATAGAGAACGATAGAGTTTTTAATTTGCCTATGGCAAAATAGTAAATAAGTGAACAAAAGTCACTCTTTTTTCTCTTGCGGATTCCATTTTTTTTGGGGATTTTTGCCCCCCTTCAAGGACATCTCCCCCTGTCTTCCCTGTCAGATTGTTGGTGTTCCTTTGTTAGTAAACTCTCCATTGCCTGTACTGTGAGATTCCTGATTCCGTCCCTCTCCTACTGGACTTCAACTTTCTCACTTTCTTTCCCCGCCCTTGCCCTGCAGGATCCACTATCCTCAGCCTGCTTCCTCTGTCCTCCGCGCATCGGATCTAGAGTTTCCGCAAAAAACTTGTGGTGGGCTCTAGTGAATACCAGGGGGCTCCGCTCCCTGGCGTGGTTTCAAGTCAACTCTCGCGGTGTCCCATAGGATCCACCACCTCTGTCAGTGACCAATACTTTTGCAACCCATTGTATTTCATAGAGAACATAAGCATTTACTAAAATAGTCAGGAGATGTCCCAGGTAGTCTTTCACAGAAAGATAGTAGAAAATACTAAATGAAGCCATAGGTATAACTAATGTGTTTATACTTGATGAGACATTTAATACATGCACATCAAGGCTCTGGCAATTATACATACATCCTATGAGGAACCTATAAAAACATTGTATAATAAACTTAATGTAGCAGACTTACAGTGCTAGGAGGTAAGCCATTTGGTTCAGGGACACTTGCATAGACTTAATTTACACACAATTATGACATAATTATTGTGTTGCATACATGCTAGTCAGAGTCTGAAGACCCCATGGTGATACCGTAGCAGAATTTTTGCAGAAGTTGCATTGTCATCTCCTGCACTAAAAAAAATGTTGTATGTAAGTGCACTGAACATAAAAGCTCAGCTAGTTTGTGTTCATCATGATGAGAGTTTTGTCACATTGACGACATTAACCCTTTAAGAACGCAGCCAGTTTTGACCTTCCAGCCCCATTTTTGGAATCTGACGTCACTTTACATGAAAATAACTTTTTGATACTTTAACATATCCATGCGATTTCAAAGATTTTCTCTTGACACATTGTGCTTTAAGTAAGTCATAAATTTTGGTCCATAAAATCCATGTTTATTGGCAAAAATATCAAACTGTCGTGAAAATTTAGAAAAATTTGGCATTTTCAAAGTTTAGAAATGTCTGCGCATGTTAGAAACCCCCATAAATAACTCCATCTAAGAAACTGTACCCTGTACTTAACCCTCTAAGTGTTTCACAGGAATGAAAGCAAAAAGGAGGTGATATTTAAAAATGTTACTTTTTTTTGCAGATTTTCAATTTTATCCATTATTTACTGGAACACAATAGATTTTACCCAGGGGAAAAACAACCCCTTTTTTATTCCCCTGATTTTTGCCATTTTAAGATATTCCTACATGGCCCAGTGCGCACTTGACTCAACTACAAGCCTTTAGAATAGGAGGCGCACTTACGGGATTTTGGGGGTCGCACTTTCATTATGATTTTCTTTAGCTGCCATTACAGGTTTGCAGAAACCCCAAGATCTAAAACCTCTAAAAATACTTCATTTTGAAAAATATAATTAATGAATATAGCCAGGGGTAAAAGTGAGAATCGACCCCCAGGCTTCCACAGATTTTGTTTTGGTGTTAGGCTGTAAAAAAATAAAATTTTAGCTGAAAAAAGTTTTAGCTGAAAATGTTTTTTTTTGCAATAATCCCCGACAAAACACCCCAAAAATTTAAACCCTTTTTTTTTTTTTAAGTTAACAGTAAACTTATCGGGTGTAACGGCTTTTTTGGGACATGCGGCTAAAGGAGGGGGCCTGCTTGGGTTTTTGAAGGCATATTTTGGTGGGTGCAATGTTGCATTTGCAAAGCCTTCAAATTACAAATAGGTAAAAAATCCAAAATTGCCCCCTTTTGGATTTAACCCCCTCTTTGGGTCTCATCTAAGAGTGTATTGTACATTTTCGGCCCACAGGTGTTTCACTTTTTCTTTTAGCACTGGGCTATGAAAATTAAAAAAAAAAAAAATTCCATTTTTGCACCGTTCACCATGCGATATAAATGACAGGATAACTTTAATAGGCCGTCGGCACAATTACAATGAAATAAATTTTATATAGTTTTTTTATGTTTTTCTTTCATACCTCTTGTAAAAAGGGGTTTTTTAATACCCCATATCTGATAGCCATGATAATAGTCAAATTGACAGTTCCACTAGGTAAGGGCCGTAGTCATTGACTCCAGGCTTAAACGCCCATCGTTCAGATATTTGATGCTAAATTCTAGAGGTGCAGTATATGTCACTGAAAACCATTCCCAATGTAGCCATATTATAATAAATATATATATATATATATAATAATATTATAAAATTTTATATATACACACACATGTATATATATATAAAAAATTTATATATTAAACACAATGTATTAAAATATATATATATTATATTTTATATTATATATAATAAAAATATATATAATACACAATAATAAAAAAATAAAAAAAAATTTTAAAACCCAGGTTTCTATACACTAAAAAAAAGGAAAACGTATGCATATTTTCCACTATCTAACATAAACCCAGAAAAAAACCTTCCCTGTTTTGGGTCAATTAGGTTAAAAAAAAATTATTAGTTTTCCCAAAATGCCAGAATAATTAAAAATTTTTTTAAAGGCATTTTTATTACTTTCTACAAAGTCCCAAAAATTTTTACATACACTAGGATTAAATCCTTTAAACAACTTGGGACATTCAAAATGAATGTCATGTCTTTGGAAACTTTTGATAGGGTTTTTTGAACAACGAGTTAATTAGAAACACGCCCTGGTGTAACACATGGAAAGCCCAAAGAAATACCCAAATTCAGGAAGAGAATTGTGGACTTGCACAAGCCTTGCTCATCTTTGGGTGCAATTTACAATTTTCTAGCTGAAGGTGCCTCATTCATCTGTACAAACAATTATAAGCAAGTACCAACAAGCTGGGAATGTCCATCTCATACGCTCAGGGAGAAAAAAAAGGGTTTTTGTGTCCAGAGATGAAAATTCTTTGGCCAACATTGCATACAACCCAAGAACAAAAAGCCTGTTGAAATTGCTGGGTAATGGGAAATTGTGTCTTTATCCACAGTGAAACGTATCAACATGGGTGAAAAACCCCTCGCCCGGGAAAACCATTACCCCCAAAAGAAAAAATATAAAAACCCCCAAATTAAAGTTTGCAAATGCACAAAGGAACGAAGATCTACATTTTTTGAGACATGTCCTGTGGTCTGACGAAACTAAAATTGAATGTTTGGCCATAATTCCCCCTTTTTACATTTGGAGTAAAAAGGGGGAAACCTGGGGAAACCCAAGAACCCATCCCAAAGGGGGGGTTTTCAGCATCATGTTGTGGGGGTTTTTTTCTGCAGGGGGGGCTGGGGGCACTTCATAAAAGATGGGATCATGAGGGAAAGAAGATTTTGTGGGAATACTAAACAACTCTCAAGAATCACGAGGGAAGTTTTAAAGCATAGGTGGAAATAGGGCTTCCAAATGGACATGACCAAAAGCTACTCTCAAACTGGTTATAAAGGGCTTAAGGTAACCAAGTCAATGTTTTATTTGCCTCACAAAGCCCTGAACTAACCAATATTGTTCACACCACAGGCGAAAACCACAGTATAATGCATTTGGGGGGATTGCACAAAGAAAAAAAACCAAAGAACAACCACCCCTACCCCAAGCAGAAGGGGGTTTAAACCTCATCTGCCTTTCTCTGCCCGGGCCTCAAACTTATCTACCTCCATCGAAATAAAAAAATTATCCTCAAATTGTGTTTTTTCTTTACGGGAGTTAGTATAAACTGCAAAGTTTTAAATTATTTTTACTGTGCGTTCCTGTGAAACGATAAATTTAAATGGTTGCCTGTTATTTAAAATGAAAACCCTGCTACTTTTTTCCATCTAGTCCACCATTGAGTTTTTAAAAATTTGGCCCTTGGGGGGTTTTTTTTTCACTACTTTTTGCACAACTTGCTAAATCTCCCCAAAGGTGCTTAAGGGGCAAAAATTCACAACAGGTTTTTTGATCATTTAAAAATCCCCCTTCAAAAAATTTTTAGGGAAATAAATTTTGCTTTTGGGAAATTTTAATACATTCTCCCCCCTTCTTTGTGTTCAAAAATTTTCACATCATGAAAAACCAAAACAACCCTTTTAAAAACTGACCCTTTATACCTCCCCCATTGGGGGGCTTCACGCACTTTGTACGAACAAACCACACACCACTTGGGATGCAGCGCAAAAACCAAAAAATAAGAAAATTTTTTCCCAGGTCCAAGTTTTTTTTCGCACAACAGGAAATTAAACCCAATCCCGGGGGAAGTAATAAAAAACTACAACACAGAAAATACTTGTTCTGGGGCCACTGACGTAAAAATAAGGTTGGGTTCCCCCTCATTTAGGGTTGGGAATTTTTTCCATTGGCTGATGGCTGTGGGGGAAGACCCTTGGAGGGTCCCCCTTTAAATTTTTAAAATCTTAGGCCAAAATTTTTTCCCCTTTTGTGTAGCAACCCCCCAAATACCCTTTTGATTTATAAAGGCCACCCAAAACCCTCGACCCGGGAAACAGGGGGATTATTCACCCACCCAAAAACCTGAGCCCCCTTCCTAAGAGCTATGTGGGGATCACTGAAACAGCCATACTAACTTTTAAAACCCGATGCCAACCACTTACTTTTGGCGACAAAAATTTTAAATGAACGGTTTCCTATTTCCACCAAGCCCAAGGGGTAACCTTTGTGACTTGTCCACTTTTTAATATTTTCATCGGTTTATATTTTGGAAAAAATCGGGCGGGGAAGGGTTCCCCAACAATTTCCCAGTTTCCCGGGCCTTAAAAAAATATATATAAAATTAAAATTATTTGAAGGAAAAAAAAAGAAGCCCATCCACATCCATTTAGCCTATTGCCCTTATAATGTTGATCCGGGAGGGGGGAAAAAACCCCCATGGGGGAAAAACCCAAATTTGGTCCTCTTTTGGGGAAAAAAAATTTTCCTTCTTGACTCCAATCTGGAAAACCCGAATAAATTTTGGATCAAGGGACCCTTTTTCCAAAGAACCCTACTCACTATAACTTTTTTTATATTTTTTGCCCTTTATAAACTCTGTTCATAATTTTACCCGACAAGCTCCTCGGGGGTAGAGAGTCCCACATTTCTCACTGCTCTTACAGTAAAAAAACCCCTTTTTCCTTTTTTTGTGTAAGAAACA